>JARHVA010000848.1:1045000-1282500 GCA_037957365.1 Torreya grandis | reverse complement strand
TGTGAATAAGAGTGATATTTGACCCAAATGGTGGTTATAATTTGTGTTCATCTTAACAAAGTTTTGTCATGTCAAGTTCTTGAATGTATTCCATTCCATAGTGACTTATACTATGGCATGCTTGCTAGAAGACCTTGTTACTTGGGAGACAAGTTACATGAAGGATTTCATGTAATGGTGTAGTTTATTATAATAAAACATCATGAATAGGTTTTGAGTGTGGTATGAAAATCACTTCAGATATGAGTTAAGTTATGCCTAGTTTTGGCATGGGACTACATATATCATAACATTGGTTTGTGATAGAATTTTAAAGCATTTGGTCATCATAGGATGGCTTCAAACTTTCATTATTGATTAAATAATTTTGTTTAATATCACAACAACCTATTTATATAGTGGATTTTCCACTATTTATTCCCAATGAAGGTCCTTTGAGCCAAATATAAGTGGGGAAATAATATTGATGCCATTTAGCAGTGTCTAACAGACATTTTTTTAAAGAATTGAATAAATTTATTAATTAATGTAGTTTGCATAAAATAGAGGATAGTTTCCTCCATATTAACTTATATTATCCACCATCGTGGTTCTGATAGATTTATTTATGATGATGATGATGATGATGATGATGATGATGATGATGATGATGATGATAATAATAATAATAATAATAATAATAATAATAATAATAATAATAATAATAATAAATTAATAATGCAAATTTTAAGTAATATCCTAAGAAAGAAGAACATGTAATGGTAAACCAAAAACATAAAATAAAGATGCATGCTTTTATATCCAGAGGCACCAAGGGAAAGGACATAAATATTTTACTTCCCCTATCATAGCTACCATAATTTATGATACCTACAATGACTTAACAACTCATTCTTAGGAACTTACCTTAACACGTATGTGATTAACATGCCACATCAATTTTTGTGATCTATGGTAGTTGTATCAATAAAATCATATGGTTAAGTTATCATCATTAGAAATATTTATTTTAAACTCATAAATTATCAAAAGTAATGGTATCCAAAATGGGAAATGAATGTAATTAATAAATTTTTTCCAAGGCTCAAAGCTCAAATTCTTGATTTCATGCATGGTGGATATGTTAAGTTAAAAAAAATTGTCAACTATAAAATTTAAAGTGACTTAAAATGTATATAATAACCATAATTATCCAATCGGATCTCACTTATGAACTGATGGGGGATCCTACAATCATTGCATTCTATGAGACCACATTTTTTGGAGGAATTTTATCATTAAATTAAGGTGGAATCTATGTTTTCAATGTCATTCATAAATGTATATGAGGGTGATTGGATTATTTTGATTTATTTTTGTGGAGAAGGTAGAATGGATGTAATATGAGAGTTTGGTATTGTTGTCATTGTTTAGTACAATCCCTTAGAATTAAAGGATGATTTTATATGCCATTTAGAGGATGAATAAGTTGAATTTGAAGTTCAACACATTGTTATTATTCTTCATTTATTCTCATCTCATGCAATGGAAGACCCAAATGAAATAAATTCATAGGTGAAGATTGATTTTTAAAGATAAATTCTTATTGTGATAAATGGGAATCAAAATTTCTGTCAATAATACGATTAAGTTGTTTTACATATTTTGATCATAAAAAATATATAGAATATGAGTGGAATAGGAATGGGAACATTATAAAATTACATGATGAAAACTGAGACTCATTATGGATAACTAGGATATGGTAAAAATTATTCAATATATAAGAATATTTAATAATATGATAAAAATTATTCTAATAAATTTATAACTTAACATTAAATAAATATAATATTGAAATAATGAACCTAAATAAAAATAAAAATAGACATAAAATAAAAGATAAATAAGGCTAATCTAAAATTAAACTTCATATTTTAAAAATAATAATATGGTAACAACTTAACATTATATAAATATATTATTAAAATAATGAATTAAATAAAAAAATAAAAATGTACATAAAATTAAATAAATAGGGATAAATTAAACTTAAAAATTAAAAATAATTAAAAATAAGTTTTCATTACTTCAAATAAAAATAGGTTATTTCATTAATGTAGAGGAAATTGATAATTTTATTCAAAATACAATAGGTTATTCTATTATTAAAGAGAAAGTTTTATGAAATTTAGAATTAAAAATCACAAGAAAATAAAAAAGGAGGAGAGCGTGAATATGCATATTGTGTAAGTGGGGAACCAAAAGAGAAAATATTTAAAAGAGAAATAATAATGATAGGTATGGGACCTTTGACATTTGGAAATCAAATAGTTTTTTTCCTTTAAGCCTATTTCTTTGGTATGATAAACACATGTTGTTTAGTTTTAACTCTAACATTACACCTGGTAATTATAACATCTAAAAAACTCCACTTTATAAGTATAATTTCAAGGAAACATGGTAAAAAAGGCATAGTACTAGTAAAAAATCCTAGAACTAGTTTAAAAATCTTAACACTAGTTAAAAAAACCATAGCACTAATAAAATATGTGTGCCATTAAAAAACCATTTGCAATTAGTTGAAAATAAGAAATGAAAATTGAACATAATGCTCAAAATATGGGGAATTATCTTGAAAAGAAATAAAATTAAAATTATGATTAGTTTTTATATTAGGGGGAAGATTTTGAAAAGCAAAATATTTTGTAAAATATAATTTTATTTATGAAAATTACAATTATTTTAAGGTGATAAATAAATTAAGTGATAATATTTTATGATTTATTTTATGCACTAATTTGAATTTGAATTTTTTATTCTTTGTTGCATCTCAGAAAATATTTTATTATTTTATTTTTCATTTTTTTAGAATGTTAAACATGTGCTCTTAAGTTTGGAATCTACTGCTACACATGGTAATTATAACATTATACCTTAATCTAATTTTTAGGAACAAACTCTAATAATTCATCTAAAATATAATAAGAAGACAAGTAAAAATCTATAGGAGCACTAGGAAAAACCCATAACACTAGTAAAACTTGTTGCACTTGGTTTAAAATAAGAATGAAAAATTGAACAAAATGCTCCAAATGTTAGGGAGGATCTTAAAAAGTAAAAATGTTTTGAAAAATATATTATTATGTATTAAAATTAATTTTGTTTGAAGGTGATGAAATTTTTTTTTAATGCTTTATGATTTATTGTATGCACTAGTTTGAAGTTTAAATTTCTCTTCTTTATTGCATTTATGACAAATAGTTTGTTGTTTTTACTTAATTTTTTTCTATGATAGACATGTGATATTAAGTCTTAAATCTATTGTTACTCATGATAATTTAAACATCATACATAAATATTTTTTTGTGAAATCCTATGAATACCTATAAACAAACCCTAAAAACACCAGTAAAAAACCTTAAGAGTGTTATTTAAAAAACCTAGTGTTTGTAAAAAAATCCTAACACCAGTAACATTTGTTAAATTTCGTTCAAGATAAAAAGAAAAATTGAACATAATGTTTAGAATGCAGGGGAGGATCTTGAAAAGTATAAGGTTTTACAAAATTTACGTTTCTTTATGAGAGTTAGAATTTTTTTGGAGGTGATAAATAAATTAAGTGCTAATACTCTATGATTTATTTTATGCACTAGTTTGAACTTTAACTTTTTATTCTTTGCTTCATATTAAACAAAATTATTGAGGGGTAACATTTACCTTATTTTCATATGAGGATTTATTAGCCTAAAAATAATTATAACAATATGAGATATTTGAATATTTTATAGTCCATAGAGAGTTGATGATAAATGTAACCCCTCAATAATATTTATTCCAGTAAAACCACATTTAATAACCTAGTAACATGAAGTAAGGCTAAAAAAAGGATAAAATAATATTATTTTGAGTAAAAACCTCAATATTTATATTTGGTTCCAAAAAATATCAAAAATTTATCTCATTTCTCTGCAAAAGAATCAAATTCTTCCAAATAAAAACATAAACCCCACATATTATTAATATCATAATTTAAATTAAGATTCTATTAAAAATTTGAAATGGATGCATGTTTTATAATAAATAATAACTCACTATCAGTGCATATAATACAAACCCATATAATAATTATCATTTTACAAATATTTTTTAGTCAATTATTTTCTTTAACTTTAAATGGGGTAAAAAATATTATTTATAAAGTAATATGATGTTCATCTAAAGGTTATATGCTTTTCCCTATACTGTTGAAAACTAAGTTAATGTATATGTCCCCCCTACCTAATACATATGTGGTACATATTATATATATATATATGTGCATGATATAAGTCGGATATATGCCATATACATCATGTAGGTATAATTAAATACATCTTGGGATGTATCTATACATACTCGTAAGGCGTAAGATGTATCTATAACGTATCTTATGGAGACATGTAGTTTTATTATGTTTTGTTTTTATGATATATTTTTAATACCAATATATGTATTGACTATTAATCCTAAAAATAAATCATCGTATCTTTGATTTTTTTTTGGCCCAAAATATATCACCAAATGAAAATAAATGGTGAATAAATCAATAAAAAACTAGAAACTCAAAGTCCAAGGTGATTTGAATGCATAGTAAGGGCTTTTATTAGTGGTTATTAACATTTAATGTAAATGAGTTGAGTGATAAATCAAAATATACTTTCAAAAAATTACCAAATTTGTAAAAAATGATTACTAATTATAGGTTCAAATCATGTGCCAATATTCAACCATGGTTATAATTATTTTTAGGCTAAGAAATATTCATATGAAAAAAATGGTAAAGTCTACCTCTCCAAAAATTTGTCTTAAATACATCCAAAAACTCTTAGAAAAGACTATAAAAGAGAAATTACATAATCAATAATCAACCTTAAAAATAAACATTATGGTAATTATTATTACATTTATTTAGTAATTTTTTAATTAATTTTTTATGTTTTCTTTCTTTATGTTGAGCCAAATGCAAAAATATTTTTTGAAATGTAAGATATATATTATCTTTTCCACATTCTTAATCATATTCAAGTATTTTTAGTATGGTCAATAGAATAATATGTCATTCTCTTTCAATTTTTAAATTATTTTAAACCTATAATGACCCAAACTATAACTATATAGGCTCACATTATAGCTATATATACACCTGGTAATCTACTCATTTAAAAAATATAATAATATTTTATATTTTCCCTTTTTGTTTTGAACCGAATGCAAAAAAAAATTATATAAAATGTAAATATTCTATCAAATTTAACACATTATCAATCATATTAATGTATTTTTTACATGCTCATAGGAACATGAACAATTTATCCTTCAAGTAGCCAATAGGATTTAAACCTATAGCTCCCTACATCATAACTATAATTTCAATATCATGTGCTGAGTTTCTACCATGGTTATAATTTCTCCCAGGACAAGAGATATTCATATGATAAAATGGTAAATTCTATCCCTCAAAAAAACTATTATACAACCAAAGAATATTATCAAAGGATATAAAAAGATAATTCTGGAATAAATAGTAAACCTTCTAACTAGACAATATGGTAATTATTATTACATACATTTTGAACAATCTATTAAGGTTTCCTTTTTTATTTTGAACCATTTGAAATAATTTTTCTATGAAATGTAAGACACATATTTTCTTGCTCACATTCACTATAATATTCAAGTCTTTATGGCATGGTTAAGGTCACAATATATTATAATACTTTAGATAGTAAAAAGGTTTTAAACCTATAGTGGCCTACATCAGATTTACTTATTTACTTGGTAATCTATTCAATCTAAAAATGGAACAATTTTTTCATTATTTTTTAAAATTAAGTATGACAAATTTTTACTAAAATGTAAGAAAACTATCATTATTTTCACATTATAAATCATATTCAAGTCTTTTTGACATGCTGAGTGGAATAAAAAAAAGTTTTCCCTCAACTGATCAATATTATTTTAACCTATAATGGCTAAGTTTTGACCATAGTTATAATTATTTATAGGATAAAAATATTCATATGATAAAATGGAAAATTATAACTCTAAAAAAAATTTCTTAGATGAAACAAAAGACTCTTAGCTAAGGCTATAAAAAAATAAATTCCATAAGTAATAGTTAACCTTCAAACTAGATAGTATGGTAATTCTTCTTATGTACATTCTGATCAATTTGTTTAGTTTTTATTTCTTATTTTGAAACAATTACAACAAATTTTATATATAATTAAAGATATAATATATTTTACACATTATAAATCATATTAAATTATTTATGGTGTGGATATGGGAAAAATATGTCATTCTCCTTTAGCTGGTCAAAATATTTTAAACTTATAGTTGTCTAAATCAAACTATATATTCATCCGATAATTTACTCAGCGTAAAAATGTAAAAATATATTCTATTTTAATTTATTAATTTTAATTGAATTTTAAAATTTTATCTTAAATTTAAGACATTTATCATCTTTTCCATATTCTCAATCATATTTAAGTCTTTTTGGCATACTCAGATGAACAAGAACAAGTTGTCCTTCAACTTGCCAATAAGTTTTAAACTTATAGTGGCATACATCATAACTATAGGTTAAATATCATGTGTTGAGTTTAAAAGATAATAAATCTTCATATGAAAACATGGTAAATACAACCCCTCAATTTTTATCTTATATTTAACTAAAGACTCTTAACAAAGGATATAACAAGAGAAATACTAAAATCAAAATTTAACATTCAAGTTAGACAATATTGTAATTATGCTTACATATATTTGGACAAATAATTTAATTATCCTTTCTTATTTTGAACAAAAATCAAAAGACAATATATAAAATATAAGACATCTATCATATTTTTGAAATTTCCAATCATATTCAAGTCTTTGTGACATGGTCAGAGAATAGTAAGTCATTCTCCAGTTAAAACATTTAATACCTAAGCAGTTTCCCTTATGGACCCTTAGTTAATATAAATTAACTAAATAATAATTATTTATTAACATGGGTTAAAAACCTCATGTAAATAAATAATAAAATATATTTAATTTATTTTATTATCACTATTCTAATTATTACCGGGGAAAAGTTAGGCACATTAGTTACAATGGTCCACCTTCATGCCTATTATAAAAATGGTTTTATCCATATGGAAATTCATATTATTTAGTCCCAAGTGATTCATGACATTTTGATATATTTTCATGTATAAAATATTGTTAATATTTTTGTGAAGGCTTGATAGAGAAGAAGTGATAAATAAAGGGAATTTTGTATTTGATTATGTTTCTCAAATATTGAATAAGATCAACTTGTGTTTTTTTTATCTCTAAGGTTTTTCACATTAAATATCATGTCAACTTGATATATGGTATTTTTTATAATTGATTATCATTTAGATATCCTATGTATTAATTATATATTACATTGCATGAATTTTATCATGGAATTAGAGCTATGAGATGTTATATAGAATGGTAAGGATTTAGAGTATTTTATTGACGTGGAGAATTTAAACACATCCATTCATTTTATTCCTTTAAAAATCAAGAAATTTATTTTTATATTAGCCTGATATGGCCATGGTAGCATATGATCTAGTTTGATTTTTTTATGGTTCATTCGTTGCCTTGTTTGAGCAAACAAACACTCTATTCAAGCATTCAAACCTCAGATCCAAGCAATAAATAACCAAATTACAAGAATAAATTCCTCCTATGGTATATTGTATAGTAATTTTAGGCATGTGAACATTGAAAAATTAGAAAAATAATTTTTTGAGATTCTACATCCTATTTGTAGTTCTTAAGAAGTGAAATCTCAGTGTTTTTGGATTTTAAAACACCCTGCTGAGCCTATTGAAGATTATATTCAGTATTAGCAAATTTTTATTCCTTTAATAGAATATATATATGGATAAAAAAAATTAAAAAAATATAAAATTGAAAATTTATATATGTAAAATCACATTTTGAAGGTTGAATATGCTTCACAGGGTCTATGGAGGAGTGTCTTGAAGTCTCAATCCTTGTGGTGGCTTCTTCAAACTACTGTGCAACTTTCAACCTATTTATCTATGTAAATTTATTAATGAGGTTGGTATATAGTTTTTAAAACATATTTAATAAATATTTTATATATTAAAAACTAAAATTGAAATAAAAATGAAGTGGCCCTCATTATTAAGTCTTTTTTACCTTAAAAGGTTAAATTTTTTGAAGTCTATTTTAATTTTTTTACATGCACATTACTATAATTATTAAAAAATAAAAATCAATTTAAAAATGGTATAATATAATTTTTTCATATAAATTTATAATTAGTCTAAGGGTTGTTAATTATCTTTTTTTTAAAACTTGTAGGAGAGATCAAAGGTTCAAAACTTGTTATCTCTAATTATTTTGGTCAAATTAATCTAGTCAAGTTATTTTTGGTCAATTTATTAATTAAAAAACCATTTTTTCTATGTAAAAATTAATTCATGTGAAAACCCCTTATATAACTTCCACACTTTCAACTCTTGACCTATCAATCTATTGTTGACCATGGTCATGTAACTAGTCAATTTCTATGTTTTGGGGAATTTTGGATACATTGGTGTGGTCCATTTTTTGTTTTGACACTTCATAATATAATTTTTGAATTATTTTAAATTATAGTGTCTATATAATTATTCCTTGTGTGACACTTAATTTCATACAATTTGTTATAATTTTTTGCATTGTTTCAAATAAATTTGAATAATTATTATTTTTGTACATAAGAATTTTTATTTATTATCAAATAGAGTAAAAATTCACATTAGAAAAGATAATTTTTAAATTTTTTTAGTGTCATACTATCCAATTTAAAGGTAATTTATGGCTTCATCTAGCATCGTGCTTGATAAATCTCAAATACTTAATGGGTCTAATTATAATGTATAAAAAATCTGAATTAAAGTGATATTTATGGCTCAAAATTTGTGGAACATTGTTTTTATAAAAGTAAAACCTCATCAGGATGACATGTTACACTGGAGCTTACAAATGTATTTCAATAGAAATTGCAAGAAGTCATGTAGATTATTCTGAGTATTAAGGATGATTTCCCACTCCATATCAGTAATTAGGAGTCTCCCAATGATGCATACAAACTCCTTGAGTCTATGTATGAGGAAAATTTTCTCTATAATATTATTAATTTGATTTTTTTATTTCTTACTACACCTATGAAAGGTGATGAAAAATTTATTAATTTTATTGATAAAATTAAAAACATTAAATCTTAGTTAGATGATCATGATTGTAATCTTATTCAAGATAATCTTTTATATTTTATTATTAAACTTAATATGCATAACAAGTTTCACAATTTCATTTCTATTCTTAACTCTAAATACCAAATAGAGCAAGATATCTCTGACCTCACTACTTTATTTGCACTTCTAATTCAAATAATAGTAAGTGATGTAAAATTTTGATTTTAAAAATAATGTCACTCAGACACTTCTCAATCTCAATCATATTTATTATTAAAATACAAGCCATAAATCTAACCCTAATATTATAAATGATAAAAATAAGAGCAATAAATATGGCAATAAGAATCATAAACCCAAGTTTTATGTGAATTGTAATTTGTATGGTAAATTTGGTCATAAAAGATAAAATTTATATAAAAACAAAGATCTGTTTCATTACAAAACCTATAAAAATAAAAAATGGAATAAATCTAACCAAAACCATAAAAAAAAATTGAAACCATAATTAGAACAATGATTAATAAAAAATTCTAATGTTATTAATTTATATGATATCTTGTTTGATTCTAATTAAAATGAATAGATTTTAGATTGTGTTACATCACATAATATGATTTAATTATCTCATATTTTATTTAGATACTAGAGATATTTTTTAAAATATTTACCTATGAGGTAATACATTTTTAGAAGCTATTAAGCAAGGAAAATCAAAATTTTCAAATGTTTTTATTATACATGTTTTATATGTACCGAAGCTTAAGAAAAAAAAATGTTATCATGTTCACAACTTAAGAATAATATTTTCTTTGTAACTTTTCTTAAGGATAACTGGTGTATTAAAAATTAGTTTAGTTCCCTAATTGCTAGTTCAATAGAATGGTTTATACATATTTACTACTTCTTCTCCATTTTGTATTTTATCACATAGTAGAAATGAATCTCAATTATGGCTTCTCATAATCTTGTAGTTGGTATTCCTTCTATTTCATCTCATCATGAAGCTTGTAAGGGATGTTATGTGGTAAGAAACATACTAACCCCTTTCATAAGAATCATGATGGAAATTTATCTCATCCTTTAGAGTTAATTCATAGTGATTTTATAGTACCCCTTGAAGTTACACATCTTAATGATTATTTTTATGCTATTACTTTCATACATGATCATACTAGAATAATTTGGCCATATTTTATAAAGAATAAATATGAAGTAATATCTAAATTCAAAGAATTTAAAGATGTTATTAAAAATGCTTCTAATTTTAATATTTAAAGACTAAGATATGATAATGGTGATGAATATGTTAAATTATTTTAAATTAGTTTTTGTATTCAAATGAAACTAATAATTCTCTATTCCCCACATAAAAATGGTATTGCTGAAAGGAAAAACCACACCATTATTAAATTGACTAGAACAATATCGCATTATGCAAATGTTTCTAAGTTTTTATGGGTTCAATCCATTAATATTGTTGTTCATATTTTGAATAGAGTCCATAATAAAAAATTTATTCTTTATACTCATTTATAAATGTACTCTAAAAATAAATCTAGTGTGGCTCATATTAGGATATTTGGTAGTCATGCTTCCATATTTTTTCCTAAATCTAAAATAAAGAAACTTGAACATACTTTTGATTCATGCATATATGTTAGGTTAAGGAGCTAAAAATAAAGGATTAAGAGTGTAGGATCCATCTAAAATATAAATAATTAAGAATAGGAATGTTTTGATCCTTAAAAAAAATTCTATGAGCCTGTTTTGATGAACCTGGCTCTCCTGATTCTCCTTATAATGAAATCGAAGCCCTAGAGGAATTTTATCTTTTGTTGGATAATTTAGAGTTTGAGGAACCTATTTATTTTCATGTTTAATCTAAAATACTTAAATAGATAAAATCCTTAATTCAATCTTCTAGTCTTGATAATATTGATAAATTGACTAGGAGTCAACATTTTTATCATGCTTTAATAATTGTGTATGAATGTGAAAATCAATATTTTCCTGAATCTATTCAAGATTATAGATGGAAAATTACTATGCAATATGAGTATAATGCCTTAATTAAAAATCATACTTAGGGTCTTGTGCCACCTCCACTAAAAAGGCATATTATTTATTGTAGGTGTATTTATAAAATTAAATATAATTTAATTGGTAAAATTGACAAATTTAAAAAGATATTAATTACTCTTGGTTTTATTCAAAAACTTAGGATTGACTACATTGAAACCCTTGCTCCTGTAATAATAAAATTATTGTTTGAATACTCATTGCTCTTGTAGTTCAAAATGGTTGTATTATACACCAAAAGGATGTAAAAACTGCTTTCCTAAATGGTGATTTAGAATAATAAATCTATATGACTCAACCTAAAGGTTTAACTGACCCTAATAAACACAAATTTATTTATCATTTAAATAAATTATTGTATGATTTGAAATAATCTCCTTGAGTTTGGTATTCTAAAATCACTATATATTTTAGATAATTATATTTCTCTTACTATTATTCTAATATCGATCTCTTTTTTAAAGTTGAAAATGATCATTTAATCTCAATCGTATTATATGTTGATGATCTTATTATTATTGTGGATAAAATTAGTTAATTTATCAAGTATAAAGATAAACTATTGGCAATATAGTTAGTTTAATTATCAAGTATAAATATAAACTAAGTAAAATGTTATATAAGCCTACATCTACTCATATTGAAGATAGTGTTAAGATTGATTCAAAACCTACATGTAGACAATATAATAATACTCTTTATAGACAAATTATTTGTAGTTTGATCTAATAATATTTACTAGGATAGGCATTTCATATGTTGTAGGTTTTAGTTATAGATTCATGAAGAATCCATATTTAGATCATTAGAAATTAGTAGAACATATACTTTATTATATCAAAAGAATTGTAAATTTAAGTTTATTTTCTTCAAACATTGATAATGCTAAATTATATGGATATTATGATGTTGACCATGTTGGGGATACTATAGACCACAAATTTACTTCTAGATATATGCTTAATTTTGGTGTAGGTGATATCACTTGGAGTATAAAAAAGCAACCTACTGTGTCTATCTCTTCTACTGAAGTAGAGTATAAAAGTAATATGGAAGCTATTAAATAAGACTTTTGGTTGTGAAGTTTGTAAGGATAATACCATTTATATGTTTCTCATAGTGACACCTTTCTATGTGATAACCAAAGTTATATAGCTCTAGAAATAATGTAGTGCAACAACAAAGAAATAAGAAATTCAAGTTCCTATACATTTTATCTAAGAGTAAGATCTTAATAATGATATTGTTCTACAGTTTTTTTCTAAAGATAAACAAGTTGTAGATATATTCACAAAACCACTTGGCGCTACCAAGTTTTGTCAATTTTATGCAATGTTGGACCTCTCAAAGTGAGGGAAAGTATGCATAACAATGTCACTTCTTAATAACCATGTGTTTCCTTCTTCTTATCTATAATTATTATAATTTTAAATATTTTTAATATGTCATGTTATGTGATTTTAATAAACTTTGTGGGAAATTTTTAATTTTGTACCCAATACATAAAATCATACATTATAATGGAGGTCAAATTCTTTTATTAAATTTGGTTGATTATTCATGAGAAGCTATGAGATGTATTATTATGATCATTATATCCTAAAACTTACGCTAATTAGTTTATGGATTATAATTCCTTTTGTTTCAAAGGTTATTTTGGCATGTTGAAGGTTATTTAATCCTTGAATTTTTTATATAATATAATTCCTTTATTAAAGGTGATTATGACATGTATCCCCACTTAGAATTAAAGGAGAATATTGGAATATTTAATTAATAAATGTTTCCCCTTATGGACCCTTATATAATATTGGTTAATTAAATAATAATGATTTATTATTTATTAACACAGGTTGAAAACTTCATGTAAGTAAATAATAAAACATATTTATTTATTTTATTACCATTATACTAATTATTATTTTTGAGAGTTGGTCTACTGGTTACAAAAATCCACCTCCAAAAAACAATATAAAAAGGGTTTTTCCCATTGAAAATTCATATTATTGAATCTTGAGTGATTCATGACATTGTGATATATTTACATGTGGAAAATATTATTAAAATTTTTGTGAATAAGAATTGAGGAGGGGAATTTTATAATATGTTATTTTTATCAAATACTAAATAAGATAAATATATGCTATTTTTTCCTCTCTAATGTTTTACATATTAAATATCATGTCAACTTGATCTATGTCCTTTTGCTAACTGATTATCATCTAGATCTTCTATGTAAAAAGTATTTATTACATTTCATGAATTTTATCATCTCCTTTATCTATTCAATAGGATTTTAACCTAGAGTGACCTAAATTATAACTATATATTCATATAATAATCTAATTAGATTGAAAATACAACAATTTTTTCACATTTCCTTTCTTATTTTGAATTGAATGTAAAAAAAAATAGTTTGAAATGTAGGAATATAAATAATAATGAAAGAAAAAAAATTATATTATACATGAGACCCTTTTAATTCTAAATTTAAATATAACTATATTACCACTAACATTCAACCTAAGAAGCCACCTTATACTACTTGAAAATATGGGGGATTTGAAATAATGTGTAGACATCCAATATATTTTTTAATTTATAATGGCATACATAAAAAATATAGGTTCACTATAATTTTTTGAGTTTCCATGATGGTTATAAAAAATTTCACGTTAAGAAAAAAACCATATAACAACATGGTAAACAATACCCATCAATAAATTTTTATTAGGTGTAACAAAATACTTTTAGCAATTCCCACTGAAAAAACCATGACTGAATGTAACTTTAAACCATTACATTTATCTACATAGGAAATGCAATATTATCTTTACCATACCATATGTGTATGCATATAATAACTATTATGATACTTCTAGTTGAGATAAGTTGTTCCAACCATGGGATCTAAGGGAAAAAAATTCCCTCTACATAGTTGAAATCCCTCTTAACCATGGAGAGGATGAGGGCCCATGGTTGGGAGGGATTCAAACCATGTAAATGTAAATTATTATACTTATCCATGGTGTATATCCCTCCTAAACATGGATAGGATAATGGATCCTATAATTAAGTAGATCCCTTATCATATTCATGGTTTTAAGGGATGTCAACCATGGAGATGGTAATATTTTTCCTCTACCATGGTTTGGAGCCCTCCCAACTATGGATTTGACTCTCTATGGTTAGACTATTTATTGACCATGAAGAGGGAAAAAAATCTCCCTCACCATGGTTGGGATCCCTCATAGCCATGTAATTATCCTCACCATGATTGGGAGGGATATCTTAGAATAAAAATGATTTCATTCTCTTTAGTTAGGATACCTCCCATCCATGGATAAAATAGTTATATGGTTGGTGGGAATTATAACCATGGTAGGTGAAAATATTTTCCCTCTCCATGGTTAGGATCCCTCAAAACCATGGATATTTTTCTCCATGGTTAGTAGGGCTCCCAACCATGGAGATATGTTTTTTACATATCCATGTTAGGAGAGATATTTACAATGATGAGGTAAACATTTTAACTTCTCCATGATTTGGAAGAATCCCAACTAGCAAAAGTTTTTTCCCCTTGTTATAATTACAATCCATTTTAACCATGGTGAGAAAATAATTCTCACCATGGTTTGGATGCCTACCAACTATGAGAAGAAATAAATTATATTATCTTCACCATGTTTGTGAGCCTCCTAACTATGGAGAGATGTTTTTTAATAATAATTATTAGGATACCTCTCAACTTTAGGGAGGAAAAAATTTACTCTCTCCATGGTTGGGATCCCTTCAAACCTATAGAGTAAAAATATCATCTACATGGTTGGGAGCCCTCTAAACCATTCCTAGGATCAAAATTTACTTATCCATGATTGGGAGGGATCCCAACCATGAAGAGGATAAAATTTTATCTCTCTATAGTTGGGAGGAATCCCAACCATGGATAGGGTAATTTATGTCTTTTCACTAGTTTTGAACCCTCCTAACCATGAAAAGGAAAAAAAAAATCTCTCTCAATGGTTGGGAAGGCTCCCAACCATACTGAGGACAAGATTTTACCTCTCCATGGTTGGGATCCTTATAAATTTGGGGAAGGAAAATTTTGTCTTCTCCATGGATTTCATGGTGCCCAAATATGGTGAGAAAAAAATTATAACCATGATTGGGATCTATCCAAACCATAGTGTGGAAAACAATTTTCCTCCCCATGATTAGGAGTGATTCCAACCATGGAAAGGGTATATTTTTCCTCAATACTATTTGGAGGGATCCTAACCATATTGATAATTTTATTTTCTCACTATGTTTGGGATCCATAATAACCATGTATAAGATAACAAAATTCCTTCCCATGGTTTAGAGGTATCCCAAACATGGAGAGTGTAAGGGTTTTCCTAAACATGGTTAGGATCCATCTAAACAATGGAGAAGGAGAATGTTATGATCCCCATGTTTAGAAGGGATCCCAACCATAGAGATACAAAATTTACCCTCTCCATGGTTATGAGGGATCCCAATCATTGTGAGATTATTTTCCCTCACCATGGTTGGGAGCCCTTCTAAGTTTGGGAGGGATCCTAACCATCAGCATATTTTTTTCTCATAATGGTTGGGAGTTCTCGCAATGGTTGGGAGTTCTTCCAACCATGGATAGGAATTTTTGTATCTTTTTAATGGTTTATTGGGAGCCCTCCCAAACATAGTGAGAATAAAAAAAATTACCCTTATTGGGATCCCTCCAAACCATGGAGAGGATTTGAAAAAAAATACCATGTTTGGGAACCCTCCCAACCATGGTGAGAAAAAAAATATCACCTTGGTTGGTATCCCTCCCAAACATGGAGAGGGAACTATGAGATATTTTATTTTTGAGTTTTTTTTTTCTCACCATGGTTAGGAACCCTCCCAACCATGGAGAGGAAAAAAAAATCTTTCTTAGGAGGTAAAATATTATCATCTCAATGATTTTTAGGGATCCTAACCATGGTGAGAAATTAATTTTTCCAACCATTTTTTGGAGCCCTCCCAACCATGAAAGGGAAAATTTTGTCTCTTCCATGCTTATGAGGGTTCCAAACCATGGTGAGAAAAATAAAACTTGCCATGATTGGGGCCCTCCTAGCCATAGAAAAGGTAAATTTTATCCTCTCCATTTTTTGGAGGGCTCAAAACCATGGTTATAAAAAACATTTCACCATGATTGAAATCCCTCCCAACCATGGTGAGGGAAATTTCTTCCCTTAAAATAAATAAATTATTGTATTTTATTTGGTTGGTAGGTCTCCCATTAATGGTGAGAAAAAAATGTTTTTCTCACTATGATTGGGTTCCCTCCCAACCATGGAGAGGAAAATAATTTGATGATTCCTTTTTATTGTTGGGAACCCTTCCAACCATGATGAGAAAATAAAAATTCACCATGGCTTGGAACCCTCATAATCATTGTGAGAACCAAAGTAAGGGTCATCATGGTTGGGAGTCCAATCCATGGTGATAAAAAATAATTATCACCATGTCTTGAATACCTCATAATCATGGTGAGAAAAAAATATTCTCCCAATGGTTTGGAGCTCTCCCAAACATAATGAGGGAAAAAGTTTAAATTATCCATATACATCATAAGGTTAAAATTTTCATTCCACATGAGAAGGCCAAAATAAAATATTCCCTTTTTATGTTTATGACTTACAAGGTCACGGCACTTATAAATTTTTAGTTAATAATATGTCATATAATTTAATTTCCAGTCATTGTACACAACTACTTATAATACTTTTTTATGTCATTTTCATGTTTAAGACCAATAAGGTAACATCATTTGATTTTTTTTTTAAAATAATATCTAAAATAATTTTATAATTTTTAATCATTATATAAAATTTATAATATTTATTGAACAATATAAAATCAAAAAAATTTAACTACAACATATCTCAAGTATTTGTGATGTAGGAACATCCAAGGGTTCATGTAATCTTACAAAAAAAACAATATGGAGAGTTTTAGTTTAGGGTTTTTTGTGTGGCCATGTTTGAGTGACATTTTTAACCTATGATAATTATGTTTCAAAATTATTCTTTTGACATGAGAAAAGTGTGGAGATGTTTTGTCTACTTATGCTAGTTTGCATGGATTTTTGAATTACATACAAATGTCAAAATGGTTCTTAAATTCAATTAATAATTGGGTGGTGAAATTTAGTGATTCCATACTAAATAGAACTTAAAATATATAAATTAAATTTTAGATAATTTGGAGTTATAATTGTAATTTACCATCTATTTTTGTCAGTATACATCATATGTTTAGTCTACAAAAATTGGTAAGAGGTTTGTTCACCACCATAGTGAATTAAATTGAATTTTTTGGTGATATGGTATATAATGCAAAGTAAAAGTTTTTTTTCAAATTGAATATAAATTTCATAAATAGTAGTAAAGCTATTATAGAATTGATAATTTGCCTTTGGCCTCAAATTGTCACTTGAGCACACAAGAGTCAGAAATTTGGTTCTTTAATGTAGTAGCACCTAGGAAGTTAATATTTTAAGTGATTCATATTTTACTATACCTACTAAATGAAAAATTTTACATTGAGAAATAGTATATAGATAACATTTGACAATTATGTGTGATTGAATTTACTTTATGACATGTGTAAGGAGTTGTTACTGATAGTTTCACATTTAATTCTAAAAACTAAAAGATGAAAAAATATGCACATTATGTTGATATCAAAAAAGTTTAAAATATAACCCATGAAGATTTATACAAAAAGGGATATGATATTTATATATGGAAGTTTTTTTTAGATAGAGGGATAAGT
The DNA here is from genome assembly GCA_037957365.1 of Torreya grandis. NCBI lineage: Eukaryota > Viridiplantae > Streptophyta > Pinopsida > Cupressales > Taxaceae > Torreya > Torreya grandis. Next base: position 1,264,333 of record JARHVA010000848.1, on the reverse strand, counting down.
TAGGATGGATAAAATTAAAACAAAAAACTATCTTAGTTTAGGAGCAACTTTATGAGAGTCTATAACTCTTTCATATAATGTAATAATAATTTAAATTAAAGTGTGTGTGTGTGAGAGAGAAAGAGAGATTGTGTGTGTGAGTGTGTTTTACACAGTGATTTTTTTAATATTAATGTAATAAATATGTTGTGTTAAATGAATAAAATGTAAGTGTTGAAAGTGTTTCCATGAGTGAGTATCTGGCTCGAGAAATAAAAAGATAAAGGTAGTCCTTAAATGGACCTCATTATTTAATTACACCAATTGTTATAAGATTAAGTTTTTATCTTACAGGTTGAGTGCATATGGTTATTATTTTAGTTAGTTTTAGGATATGAAAAAAAAAAGTAATTGAGTAAGCTACATGTTTTGAAAGACAATCTTGCATATGTTTGTTTTAGGTCTAAGATAAGTACTACAAGTGTTGAGGATGTGAGAGATGGTCTATTTAAAGTATGTTTCAAGTTGTGAAAGAGAATAATATTGATTATGTGTAAATATAATTAAATTAATAAGAGCACTATAGGTAGATGACTTGAAAGAGTCGTTGAAGGAATTATATGAAAGACTATATATGATGGAGATAATTGCACAAAGTGGTGATGTTATAGTTATGTGTGAAGATTATGAGGAATATATTATGATGGGGTTTTGTATCCCTAAAAGTGATGTTAGATTATTTAGAGAGATGATAATAAAGTATAAGAAAATATTTTATAAAAATAAATATACCAATAGGTTATATGCTTTGGAGAGAGGCTAAGCAAGTAGAGGAAAATATTATAGCAGAAGAAAGAGACCAACAAAGGTCAAGGTGAAGGAGAGTGGTAACTACATTTTCTATATTTATTTATTTTATGGAATCTAGAGCCTAGAGAAACTCATGAAATGTATAGTTGAGATGGAAATAAAATATAAAGATGAGAGTATTAAAGACCCTAAGAGGGTAAAGGATACACACAAGAGATTTTATGGAAGTTAAAATGTCTATTGGAAAGTCTCCAAGTGAGGAGAAATAACAAAGGTAATAGCAATGTGAGTGGATGGTAATGGATGGTTTCTAAGTATTTGGGTTATATTATACATAAAAAATTGTAGAAATTATGGATGAAAAAGCTTAATATGTCAAGCATTAAGAGATAAGAGATTAATAATATTGTTGTGAGAGGTAATGTAAGAGGGAGGTTTCCATATGAGCAACTAAATACTACATTCAACATTAGTAAGGATACGAATGTGTATGTACATATTTTTTTTGTCTTGAAAGATAATAAGAGAGTTAGGATTCCATGAGAAGCCCAATTATGATGTCAAAAATAATAAATATGAGGAATAGTTTTTTTAGCATACCTTTGAGGAATGAATCCTCATGAAATAGGATATGGAGGTGTTTGTAGTTGAAGTGGAAGGAGACCTATTATTTGATGATGGGAATGATTTTTAAATATCCCGTTAGAGGGAAAAAAATCATCCATGGTGAATGAATGATTTTTTTTAAAAAAAAATTTGGAGGGTATAAGGGTTTAAGACAACCAATGAAATATACTTTTATCCATGAAGGAAACATTAGAGGTGAAAGGAGAATACCCATGATGAGTTTCAAGTTTTCATGAATGAAATAAATGAAGTAAATGAAGTGAAAATTAATACACATGAGGATATTTTAGTTTTAGACCATCCAATTGAAGGAGAGTGAAAATTAAATAATAATGAGTAGAGAATATTTGTATAGGTTGTTGAAAATGGGCATTTGGGAGTCCATCATGAGGAATGCATTTTTGATAAGAATATGAGAAATAAAATATCTTTGGATAACATGTATTTGAGGCATGATGAATAGATATAAAAAGTATTTATGGTATTCCAATAATATGTTTCTTAAATGTGTAGGTCAAGCTAAGGAGATGGAGATAGAGATTGTGGGAATATTTTACCAAGAGGACTGAAGGATAAAGCTAGTGTTGAATATGTGTAATCAGACCATATATATGTTGGATGAGATCCTCATAGGATTTAAGGTATAATTTATCCTCATATGGACAAGGAATGTCCAAGGTTATTTTAAAATGACATGGAGGAGATGAAATAAAGATATAGAAACAAACTTAGATATAATATAAAAAGGATGAGATGTGAATATGAGCTATCAAAAGGGTATCTGATCACTATTTTAAGGAGCAAGAAGAATGGAGGAGAATTTGAGGATCCCAATATTTTTGTAAAATAATCCAATAGTTCGAATATGGAAGAAGAACCAATGGGTACTATACAGTCTCATGTTTATATATTGATTTGTGACTATATCCAGTTTACAGGTGAAAAATTGGAAAAAAAAAGGGGTCATTCAAAGAGGTCTTAAAAAGTGAAGAGGTGAAGATAGAAGTGTAAAATTATGTAGTTAAGAAAAAAGTGAAAAAGAGTATATTTGATATGCATATCATCCAAAGCATGTGAATAGTAATTTATGGAATAAGAAGAGTATTTTAAGACTCTTATGACCAAATAATCCATAAGTGAGGTGGTAGTGGCAAGTAAAAAGGTAGTGAAAGAGATAAAAGATATGAGAACAAATAAGCTTCAAGTAGTGAAGGGTAATAGATGGAAGAATATAATATTAGGTTAGATAGTGAGTAAAAAAATTTAAAAGGGATTTAGGAGGAGATGGTTTATTAACAACAGGTTTAATCCCACAAGGGAGAGTAAGATGCAAGAGCAAACATATTGGTAGAGGTGGTTGGATGAAGGTGGTTTTTATCCCTCAAGAGGATGTAAATATATTGAGATAAGAATTTATTATAGGAGGATAGACTATGGTGGGTATAATATCACAAATGAAGGATTGTATGGTGGGTCCAATCCCACAATGGAAGGAGACCGTGGTTGGTCTAGTCCTACAAAGAGGAAAATAAAATGTAGAGAAAAGAAGAAGTTGAAATAATTGAAATGAAAATACAGAGATTGTAATGGAAGAACAAGTGTAAAAATAAAATGAATAAATTGGTGTGTTAGAATGTAACACCATGACCATTATGATTAATGGTAAAAATATTGGTCTTAACACTTATTCCATCTACATGAATAGTAACTCACATTTTCAAACCTAGGGTGTCTAATGCAAGAGCATCCAAAGGTTCATGAAATATTGAATCAACCAAAAACATAGTGGTGTGTGTTATTTTAGGTTTTTATTTGTGAACATTTTGGATTGATATTGTTAACCTCCTATAATAATAGTACAAAATTATTCTCTTTCAATGGGAAAAGTGAGTAGATCTTTTGTTTACTTATGTAAGTCTATGTGGACTATTAAGTCACAGACATTAGTCAGAATGGTTTTTTCAATCAATTAATAATTGGATATTAATTTTTTTGAGGTAATATTACCTAAAAATTAAAATCTATGAATCATTGATGTACCATTTATTTCTGTTAGTTTGCATCATATGTTTAGTCTATTACACTTGAGAAGATACTTATCTACCAACATAGAGAATTGGATTTTAAAATTTGATGTGATGATACATAATGTAGATTTAAATATGTGTATAAAATTTTAGATCAATTGAATAAATATATGTAATACTTTGATAGTTAGGTAATTGTCATTAATCTTGAAAATGTCACTTGAGCACCCAAAAGTTAGTAGTTTGGTTCTTTATGGTAGTAGAACATAGGAAGTTAATATTTTTGAAAGTGATTCATATTTTAATATTATTAATACATGAAAATTTTAAAAAAATTAAATGGTACAATGGTAATTTTTGATAGTTACGTGCGATTGTCTTTACTTTGTGACATATCGAATGAGTCATTATTGACAGTTTGGCATTTAATCCAAAAAAATTAAAAGATTCTAGACTCTTATACATTATGTTCAGGTGACTGAAGTTAAATATACACTCCATTAAGCTTTGTATGTCAAGGGTATATATTTAGAGAGGAAAGTTCATTTTTGACAAGATCAAAAGAGGCAAAAAAAGTTGTCTCAGTCCAGGAGGGATTGTATGAGAGTCTAGAAATATAAAATTTAATGTAATAAGACTTTCAAGTCATGTGTGTGAGTGAGAATTATTAGTTTATTTTTTAAAATATTAATTTAATAAATATGTGGTGGTAAATGAGTCAAGTTTGAGTAAGTGATGAAAGTGTGTCCATGAGTGGGTGTTCGGCCCAAACAACACAAAGATTAAAGTAGTCCTAAATTGGACCACATATTTTTTATTGAACCATTTTTTAAAAATTATTATAATTAGTGATTATAATTTTAATATATTTTATCAAAGTTTTACTTTAATAAAATTAATTATAATTTTTATATTCTTGAACTAAATTATTACAATGAAATACCTAAAAATAAAATATAAAAATATGTTCCAAGTTGGGATAATAAGGGATTCAAAAAAATTATTGCTATAAAATCATGGTTTATAGAAGTTGGTCAACCAAAAAATCTTCACCATGATATATATTTTCATGTTTAATTATAATAAGATGAATTCAATACCATTGGTATTTTTTTTTCATGCATAAAGGGGAAAATTGAAGATGAACTAGTTTTAAAACCAAGTCATTTACTAATACAAAAAAAATGAGTCCTTAAGAGAGGTGATATTTTTTAATACAACTTCTCACCTAAAAAGATGAATATATAAAGCACTGCTATCAAAACATCATTGTAAACATATGGTTTTTTGCTAATGGATTGGATAAATATTGAGAAAAGTGGCCTAAAATATATTGGAACTTTAATAACTCTTAAGACAAGACATGAGTCTAATGATAAAACATCACCAATTATTCATTTTATTAATACATTATGAGAAAAAATGCAAAATATGTAGACAACTCAAATGAAATATGTTGTAAGATATATTAATATTGTTAATAAAATATTATCACCTATTAAAAAGGTGAAATTAGATGAAATGCTGAGAATTGAGGAATAAATAAAAAAATATTTATGAGATAATATAAAATTTTAAATTTTGGTTCATAAGAAGGCTAAAATATGTTTTTGAGGTGGATTTTGATACTTGTGACATAACACCACATAAAAAAAGCATTTTTCATGTAAAACACTCTGTAGTAAGATAGTTGATGAATTATTTCATCAAAATGATGGAAGTCTCTATTAGGTATTTTTGAATAATACCTTATGTTTATAAAGTGGATGTAGATGGGAAAATGGTTGTAAATGAGAATGAGGAAACAATATGGAATCATGGTATTGAGATTGAAACTCTAGACCAAATTACATCTATACCCAATAAAAGATACTACATTATAGACAAGATTTTTTTTATCAAGGCTACCCAAAATATTCTCTATGAAAGTTTGTAATAACCCACATGTGAATCTTGTGACTTTCAATAATATTAGTGTATCTATTTTTATTTTTATGCATTTTTATATTCCCTTGTGTATGCATTTTATCATCGTTACATTGTTGGTTGTCATGAGCAATGTCTTTTTTGTTCCACAAGAAGGTCAATTTTATGGTTAACTTGCCTTTCTTGATTATTTTGATGATGTATATCCATGATTTATTACCTTAAAAACACTAATATAGTTTATATTATACTAAAGTTTGTATAATAAGAGGGGGCGTAATACCCCAATCCTTCTCAATACTTACCATTAAACATTTGGTGTTGCACACATATCATGTTAAGACATGCTTTAGGTGTTGTTAATACATGATATATTATTGAGTCACTAGGACTAAGATATATATTATATGTGTTATTATATGTTATGTTTTGATTATGTAATAACAATTATGCTTAGATAAGATTATCATTTTATTCATTGATATGAGTTTGCTTATGTTATTTTGGTTGTCCTTTTCAATGAGTATTGATTTCATACTAATAGATAATTTGTTATTAAACATATATTTGAGTATGAATATGTTTAAATGATTTGCATTAGTTATCATAATTTATATGTGATTATTAGGATATGTTATGTGCATGTATTTTGGATTGAAATCACTATTATTGCTTCTATTCTATAGCTTCAGCTTTTATGGTAGGGCATTTTGTGTGAAATGTTATTCATATGATATGGAAGGAAAATGATCAAAATAGGAATACATTGGTCATGAAAACATCATGGGTACATTTTCAACACATTGAATTGACCTTACCTTGAACCAAACCAATATTTTTACCTTATTGTGGACCTAGTCTAAAGCATAGATGTTCTTAACCTATTTTTCACTATTTTTTCCCTTTGGATTCCATTCACACCTTTCCTACTAAGATTGAGAGTTATTTTTTTAATTTTTGTTTTCATTCTTGAATAAATTTTAAGCCACTCAAGTGGGACCATTTGACTCAAAACTCTGAAGGGTTTAGGGATCCAACTTTTAAAATGCCTTAAAGTAGAGTTTAAATATTTTGGGTTGATATATTTTCCCTTAGACCAATAAAAAGTTAGGAAAGTATTTCAGTAAGCCTTAGAGAAATTTTGAGGTAGCACATGTGATATTTATTTCATGGGATATCGATCTTATATATTGAATTATGGGCTTCCTTACTTGCCCATATGGGATTATAAGTGGAGTTAAGTAGGGGGAAGAGTTTTAAACTTAAACCAAGGGATGGGAGGGACATATGTCACAATCACATTAGATTTTGGAGGGGATATTCTTGTTTATATGATGAAGGTAATATTTACTTGTGATTAATATTCCACTCATTTTGAATTTTGGTAAAAACCATAATTGGAAGAGAGAAAGAGAATCTTATAGGAGGAGGATGGAGAAGAGGTGTTTGATAGTGTTTAAGACTTATAAAAGAAGTTCTTTAATGGATTAAAGAGGTGGAGACATGGTAGGTTCCCTTATAAATTTTTATTTAAATTTAATTTTGTTAATATTTTTTCTCCCTACTCATAAGTGCATGTTTCTATAGGGTTAAGGCCATTTGTCTTTCCTTCTTCCTTTACTTAGTTTTCATGGTTTGTGTTAAGGACACCATACACTCTTAGGATTAGAGATGTAGTATCCATATTATATTATTAAATATTTTTAGAGAATTTAAATTATCCTATAATGGTATATATTATACAACCCAAGTGGGATTCTATTGAATTATTTATGTATGCATCCTTATGTGGGTTTAGGTAGCAGAATATTTCCAAGGTTCTCATTCTTCCACCCCAAGTGTAGAGAGTGGAAATTATCATCTAAAATAGATTGAATAATGGAATTAGATGTTTGAATTTTTGAGATTGATTGAGTTTTAATAATTAATATATGTATTTTTGTTTTAACTTTGTTGTTATAGAAACCTCTTTCATGTGATTAAACTTTTAAGTCCCTAGATGTATTTTTCCTAGTGAGCATCCCTTACCTAGTATGGATACTACTTAAAAATAATTTAAAAACTTGTTTAATTAAATAATTATGTGGTTATTTCTAGAATTGGGAGTCTTAATCTTGAGAGTGCCTAGGGTATCCGCTTAATGATAGAAAAAAGATGGGAGGTGAGCCCCTCCTTCGTTCCACATTACAAAAGATGTATGAAGAAATAATGGAGAATTTTTATGAATTGACAATTATAATTATTTTTAAAATGGTATTATTTATTATAAATCCTAAAATATATAATATTCTGTGTTAAATTATAAATAAATTTGAATATATCATCATGATGTACATTTCATGAACTAATGCTTGATTTAGTTTGTATATCTCCTTGGAGAAGAGGAAAATGAATGTATCACATGCATTTTTATTAAAAATAAATATTAATATGAAATTTATATTTTAAATCCTTTGTTTAATTTTACAACTATGCGTTATTATGGAAAATTTAAAATAAAGTGAGACAATATGCTTTATTTTCATTTCATACATGAGCCATTTGAAGGAACATAATCTGTTTACAATTTTTATGCAATTTTAAATTCATATATTTTTACCTAAATGAATTTTATTATAAACTAAGGTTTCTCATGATTTTATATCAATTTAAAAAATGTTTTAATGTGTTACCATTTAAAAGGTATGAATTTTTAAGTCAGAACTACTAAAAGGGGATTTTTTTCTTTGTAAAAAAATCTTATCTTCAATTAATTTATTTGCACGTAAAACAAGTCATTTAAGTGCCTAAGTTAATTTTATATTAAATATACAAGTTTTAGGACCCAATTCAATTAATTTATAATGAAAACACTAATTACCTAAGTAAAATATCAATAGGCATAAAACTCAAAAATTACATGAAATCAATCTTGTTTATTGATTCTTATTGAATGAATAAAATATTAGATAAGAGTCTTTAAATAAATATTAACTAAAAATTGGAGTTTAAATGCATAATTAAAAGATAGAAATAAATAAAAATCTATCTAAATCTAATTGACCCATGCTATTTTTAGTAACTTTTACCTTCTAGTATTTTTTCAAATTCTATTTTTAATAAGTTTTTCATGCAAGCTCGAATGGGATTAAAAATATACACATGATCTAAACACTAAAATTAACCTAATGGATGAATTTAAATTCATATCATGACTGGTTATAAAAATACCCTATCTTTGAAAATTGAAAAATCCTAAAAAAATATTAAAATATAGTTTCAAACCCTTAGATGGTCATGTATTGCCTTTGAAAAGTTTTTAAAATGTCCTAAATAGATATATAATGTAATGGATGAAGTAAAAACTTTGAGACCTTAGTTTTGATGCAAACAGACTTCTGAATGAAAATTTATGGCCTCTAGAGATAGGCCTCCACATCATTTTCATAATTTTTGGATTTATATATTGTTCAAAATTATCTATTTTTCAAAGGTAATTTAGAAGTACACAAACCACTTGGTGGAGGGTGGGATACTATTTAAGTTAGTGGTCAATCATATGAATGTGAAACAAGGTTATGTGATACAAAAAGGGGATAATAGTCTTTATTAATCAATGGCATTTGGTTGGCAGTGTTCACATGTCATGGCTTTTGTTTTATTTTAATATATTGTGGGATAGGAGACTTCTTCCATGTAATTTTTCTCCTTATACTTGGGGGTGGTCAACACATGTTGATAGCCACCCATCTAAACAAAAATATAGTAACCACATAGTTATTAGTTATTTTAAATTTGTTTTTTATTAATGTGACTTTTATAAAGTTTCAACCTATATTTAAATATAATTCCAACTAGAAATAATATCAACTTATAAACCTTTTTTTTTAAAGAATAATGCAATTATCCAGAGATCCAAAAGTGGAGTGACCCCAAATGAACACCCTATCAAATTTTCATATTCTTATATTCACAATAAATTTTGAATCTTGAAATGTTATTTTTTTATATCTATGATACTTTTGACTCAGGTATATACACTATTTTTTCCCCACAAAATTTTAAAATAATTTAATAATCTAAACTAAATATATATTTTTTAAAATTTTACTTTAACCTTACTAGTGTCCATTAATGGTTGTGGAGGAGTTGAATCTCCCAAGAATATTTTGGAAATTGGAGGATATTGAGGCCTACTTTATCCATTAAAAAATTATTGATACCTATAAAAAAAAAATTATACATGTATCAAACCATATTTTAAAAGTATATAAATTTAAAATGGATCAAAATCTTATAGACTCCATTAATGGCAATCATCCAAGGTTTAGGAAAGAGAGAAGGGATGAATATGGACAAGTCATCCTCTAACACCTCCTCCATACATTATAAAATAATAAATTTTGACTTAATTTTTGATTGGAATCCTTTATTGACTTTTATATGTATTTTTAGGGTTTCCTCACCTTTAATCAGATTTGACAGTCAAGGTTAAATCGATTCAAGATTGAGATGGAGTGATCCATTCTTGAGGGGCTTATTTGGGATATTTTATTAAAATTTTGAGGTCACATGGGAAATTTCAAATATTTATTTTATATATTTACTTAGCTTTTACTTAAGTTAAAATTTGATTTTTCTTTATGAATTAAGTGTGAACTGAACCCTATGATTGGTTGTATTCACCTAGAGATGTTTTTGAGAACCATGAAGAGTTAAGTAGTGTATTTATAGCTAAGGGTTATTATAACCCACTTAAAATTAATTAGACATTATGTTTTTAAGCCTTAGATCCATGGGGCCTACTAATATGTCTTATAGTTTTGCAGGCTTGTTGATATTCTATAGGCCATTTAGAGTAAGTGGGGCCAATATGGGTAGGTAGTGAATGTGTGACCACTTATGCATTGTAATCCATGTTATTTAAGAATTAAATTTTATTTGGATTCATTTTTTTATCTCTTGACATGTTCTTGGATAACTATTAGGAAATGTATATGTGTAGGATGTGCATTATACATTCTAAAAAAAATGTCTTGTCTTTGTTTCTATTTCTATTGTGTCATTTTTGGACATGAAAGTTATGTTAGTTGTATAGATGTTAGTTAAATTTTGAAGGCCATAAATTCCATAATTTTAAAAATCAACACACATTCTTCAATAATTTTTGATATTTAAAATAAATATAATGATGTAAATACAAAACATAATGTGATCAATAAGGTTGTTTATAATGATGGAGCACATTTCCATACCTACCAATGGATCACATTCATTAGATTTAAATCCTATTTATAATTAATTTATCATAGAATGAATTAAAAAAATGTGATCAACTAAATGAGATAAAAACAAATTATATGGACACCATAATAAAGTTGGATAGGTTTTGGGATTAGAGAATTGCCTAGATTTGCACCTAGCAGATCACAAAATGAAAAGGAATAATTGACTATGAAATCTTTTGGAACTCTAAAAGGTCTTGATGATAATGATAAAATGGATCTCACTTATAAGTTGAAGAAATGGGAGATTTATTTTTTTAAGGGAACTAAAAAGGAGTGCATGGAGGTTTTTTTTCATGACATAAACTATACAAAATAATAACATAGGGAAATGTCCTAATATTTTAAAAAAAATCATAATTCATTTTCAAAGGACAAGGTATCTCAATAATTTTATTTTAAAATATATAATATCCTAGATAATCTTGTTCGAAATGTTAAAAGTTTGAAGAAAAATACTTAAAAAGTGGAAAAATAAATAGCCTTATTGAAGATTCATAAAATAATCTTAGAAAATATCTTATAGGTGGTAAAATTATAGGAATAGATTTAGAAAGGTTTAAATGCCAATGTGGAGAAGATACTATTGTGATAGTTGTTATATAATATGAATTCAATGTATTTGAATTTTTAATATTTATAAATCATTATTATAAATATAATTATTTCATAAGTGAGTTTAAAAGTGATCACCTCAAATACATTGCCCAAATTTTAAGTGGTAGTCTTGGGATAAATAGGTTTCTAATTATTTTAATTCATTGGCCTAAATATGTTAATACTATTGGAAAAGCCTTAAAAAAGTAATCTTGTGTTAGATTTATAAAAAAAAAAGAAAATTTGAGATAATAACTTTTGATCCAAATTGTAATTCATATGAATTATTGATGTTGTCTCCTATTGAGTTTTATATTAACAAATAACCATGGGAAGACAAGATTATAGGGAAATACTCCACTTCAAACCTGTACATATGCCCAATGATAATTTAAAAAATAATTATACAAAAATATAAAATTATCTTATATGATATTGTCCTCAATTATTTTTCAATGTATGGTAGAGTAAAATTGGCAAGGGAGCATTTTTTTTAAAAATTTCAAATTTTCATGCATAGTTGAGATAGAGGATCATGCTTCTTACATAGTTAAATTTTATTAAATATTTGGATATATAAAACAAATGAACTTGAAAAAATAGTTAAAAAATGATTAGAGACACTGATGAAGGTAAATTTTATTTTTATTGTATATTAAGTTAAATTTATTCTATTTATATTTTCATCATACTAATTATTATTACCTCTACTCTATTTATGAACCATGATCCAAATCTATTTCAATTTGACCTGGGGAGTGAATAATTTTATTCAACTAAAGGTATAACTTAAAAAATTAATACACATTTATAATGAAATGATAAAAAATGTTATTAAAACATGTTTTTATTTATAATTAAAAAAATAATTATATAAATATTATATTTCATTAAACAAAATCAATATTACATTAAGGCTAGTACAAATAATGGAACATAGTGAGGAGTATTACCTATATGTTGGAGATAAAAATGACCATGGAGATGAAGATGTACATGATAACAATTTAGAGGATGAAAATTTAAGTATCGGTAGAAAAATTAATTGAAATAATATATTGGTAAAATCATGAAAACTAGAATGGTCATGTGTTCTTTAGATGGATGCTAGAATGAATATGCTTAGAAAATAATGCTACCTTTACATTCAACATGGATGTACATTACTCCACTCATGGGTTTTTCCCAGTGGAAAATGGACCAAAATAATTAGATTCTACCTAGAAGCAAGTAGATAAGATTATCTTTATCTAGGAAAACCATGACACACATGCCCCTAAATTATCTTGGGTAGACATGGTTAAAGGAAAAAGTTTGGTGGGCCAGGATATTTCAATCTTTCAAATTATCATAGAAGAAGTTAATAATGGGGTTTTCATCCCTATTATTGACCCTGTGGTGGAGCAGGCTTATGTGGATCTTGCCAAATCCATCCTGACTAGGGTAAATGGATTTTAACTAAATATAGATGTTTTTCCTAATTGGTCAAAATTAAGGTAGAAACCTAAAGGATGCCTAGAGGTGGTCTCTTTGGTAAGGGGTTTCTTCTTGGTAAAATTTTAGCTATAGGAGGATTATATAAAGGTTCTCTCTAAATGGACCTAGATCATGGGTAAGGCAAGTGTGGCTTTCTAGAGGTGGAATGCCAGGTCAAATCTCAACAACACTATCATGGATGATGTCCCAATATGGGTCCTTCTTCCTAAACTCCCATTGGAATATTGGCACCCAGACATTATCATAAGCACTACCAGGGATCTAGGGCAACCCATTAATATTGACTTAGTATCCCTTCTCATCAAAGAATGGTTGTAATCATGTGCATGTTTTTATGCCTACAAATAAGCCCCTACTAGATGATACCAATATTAAGTCAAAATATGGTGAATGGATGTATAAAATCATGTATGAGAATAAAAAAGTCATCTACCCACATTATAACATTTTGAGTCAAATTCTGAGAGACTATCCATAGAAAGATCAAGACTCTACCACCCCCATGTAAAAGGGGTCTAGGAAAGTGATGCCAAGAAAGGATCAATAGATAGATCAACCCCTCAAAATTAATTGCACCATATCTTTTAAAATTGATCCATGGACCAATATCTTGAAATATATTCCTTGAAATAACCCTTTTGATCCTCTTAATTCATTTACTGACTCACTATCCCTAAATGATAAGGTCCCTCTGAGGTGATTCTCCTCGAGCCCCTACCCCTTCCCCCCATCTTCCTTTATCCTAGCTTCCCTCTAGGCCCACTTCCTCCCTCTCCCCTCCCTTATCCTCTTTCACCCCTATCTTCTTACCAAGTGCTTGTCACCCCTCCCAAGCATGTCACCCATCCCATAAGTGGACCTATCCCCACCCCTACCCTTAAGCCTTTCCATTCCCCTCCTAAACCTAAGCCATCTCCTACTTCCACCCTCATTTTTACCTTAGGTACCCCTCCCCCCTTTTCTCCCATATAGTCCCTCCCCCTCCTCTCCCTTTAGGTGCTCATCCTTCTTCTAATCCTACCCTAACCTTTGAGACAACTCATTCTTTGGTCTAAAAAATCCCCCTCTTTCCTAGCTTGTACTATTCAATCCTCCCCATCCTGAGGTTAACCATCCCTTCCCCCTTTTGAAGTCTCTATAGCACATTATTGATTGGGGGAAATGTTCTAAGACTTTTTCTCCCCCTCAATACCTTTTATCAGATGAAGGGCTTACCACACATTCCAAAATAAAAAGAGGGAGGAAGAAAGATAACATTAGAGTCACCCCAAAACTAGTGGGTAGGTCTCTTAGGATGATCACAAGAAATTTATAAATGACCAAAGAGATTGATAAGGGTTCCCACCAGACAATAAAAATTCTTTAGGATAAGAAATGAAAATCGTTTCTTAGAATATTAGGGGCTTAAATAACCCCATGAAATAGAGGACCCTCTATAACCTCATTAAAAGGTTTATCTCTTCTATTATTATCATCTAGGAATCTAAAATGTTTGAATCTATTCTCAAATCTTGTGTTTAAATAATATGGATACATGCTCACATATTTTCCTCAAACTCCAAAGGTTTATCAAGAGGCCTGGTGGTTTTTTAGAACCTAGAGATCTTGAGAGGAAATTTTTTATGGAAGATAAATGACCATATTTTTGTCTTGTTTAGGGATTTATGTACCAAATATAGATGGATATTATCAAATTTCTATACCCAAATTGATAAATATACCATAAATAATTTGTGGGAAAACCTATTAACCTTCTAAAATACCTATAAAAATTAGAATTAGATTATTACTGGGGATTTAAATACCAATTTACTCTATGGGACAAAAAAGGGGGACATATAGACTTCATGATAGCATGTTGGAATTTAATGATTTCATTACTAACATAGGATTAATGGTTATGGACCAAAATGGAAACCCTTTCATATGGTCTAATATAAGAATGGGTGATAAATTGAGCCAGATCTAGTTTGACAAAGTTATAATTTCATTAAACTAGGATACCCACTTCTCTATCAGGCTATCTTCCCTCCCCAGAATTAGGTCCAATCATAACCCCTTGATTTTTGGAATAGATAAAATCTTGAAACCCAAATGTAGTCCCCTTAGATTTGAAAGCATGTGGCTTCAAGATCCTAATCTCATGTAATCCTTAAGGGTATGGTGGAATGAACCATTTTCATGACCCACCATGTATATTCTCACTAAAAAACTTAGTTTCCTCAAAATGAAGTTGAAGATTTGGACTAAAGAAGTATTCGATGACATCTTCATACACAAGAAGGCTCTAGAGGTATAAATTTTGGTTATTGAATATCTCTATGATATGAGTGGTAGAAATTAACATATGCATTGTAGGGAAAACTAACTTATATTCAAATTCCACAAACTTGATGCAAGAGAGGAAAATTATTGGAGACAAAAATCTAGGTGCACATGGATGAAGAAGGGAGATTGGAATACCAAGTTTTTCTACCATTCATCAATAATACATAGGAACACTAACAAAATATATTAGTTATAAATGTAAAATGGGTCTAGTAGCCATGATGAAGAGGATATATCCCACCACACCATCATTTTTTTTAAATCCCCTCATAAAAGAAAGTCACCTAGATGATCTTCTAGTAGCCACCACATTGAATAACTTTAATAAAGTCATCTCTGATGTTGATAATGTTTCCCTTACTAATTATCCTTATGATAAGGAGATAAAAAGTGTGGTGTTTTTAATGGAAGGCTCCAAATCACTGGAACACAATGGGTTCCCTCCATTATTCTTCCATAAAACCTAAGACATTATTCACAATGAGGTCAAGGGAGATACTAAAGAACTCTTCCTATCTAAAATAATCCCCAGAGAAATCAATAACACTTTCTTAGTGTTGATCCATAAAAAATAGGATGATACTAATGTACATGACTTCGACCCTATCATCCTTTGTAATACCATGTACAAGATATGCTTCTCAATCTTGATAAAGTGAATACAACCTCTCCTTTATAAAGCTAGAGGGAAGCAACAGGGGGATTTTGTGGCTGGTAGAAAAATTATGGATGGTATTTTACCAATTCATGAATCCATCCACTTCATATTTAGATCTAAAAGGCATGAAATTTTCCATAATATGGATAAGATTAAATCCTATGATTGAGCCTCCTAGTGCTTCCTCGTGATAATTCTAGAGAAGCTAAGATTTAATCATGACACCAGGAAGATCATCTCAAACTGCATATCTAATCCTAAATTAATTTTTATCATAAATGGAATTCCTAAAGGATTATTCCTTTATTCTATAGGACTAAGGCAAGGTGACCCTCTCTTTCTTAACAATTCTATCTTTTAGTAGAAAATAATTTCTAGTAATTTGGAATATCAAGTGGGCAAACTCCTAACTAGTCATTTGAGCATTCTTCTTTTTAAAGTAAAAATGGGTGATAAGCTTTATAACCCTTTCATTGATCATATACAGATAAATTTGGTAGGTAGGAAGGGTCACCTTCTGATATAGGTAAGGAAGTACCAATTTCTTAAAGCCTTGATCTAAAGCATTCATGTTTACCAAATGTCAGTTTTAAGAATACCCTCCAAGATGGCCACCAAAATTAAACAAATCCAAAAAAACTTTATGGAGGGTATTAAATAAAGATTTAGGTACAACCTCATCACATGGGAAAAGTACTATCTTCCTAAATAAAATGGAGGGATGGGCCTTTGAAACATAAAATCTATGAATAAGGCCCCATTAACAAAAATGGGTTGGAAACTCATGAAGTAAGATAGTGAATGGGAAATAATAGTTAAAGCCAAATATTTAGAAGGAATGGAAGAAAAAAATTTGTATGGAAAGAAGGTCCTGAGAATGGATCCACTTTCTGGAAGGGCATCACCAATTGCAATGACCTTTTAATGAAAGGCATCAAATAGAAAATTGGTAATGGGGAGAAAATTTATTTTTGGGAAGAAGCTTGGTTATCCTCTACTCCCCTTTCCTCATAATAGAACTGATTTAACTATTATAGGGACCTCAAGAAAAGATAGGGATCAAAATTTAAATAATATTGGATTGTGAACAAAGGTTAAAAAACCTAGAAAATGCTCCAGATTGAAGAGCATTCTATTAAAGAGGTTAAGGTAATATATAATCTTAATTCATCAATTAGTGAGATCCACATTCCTAAATTTTTGAAGGAAGACCACTTTATATGGGATGTTGAATATAGTGGATTATACTTGGTGGCCTTAAGACATGCTAAAAACTTTAATCTAAAAAGTGATTGCATTTTTTAGAAAGATCTTTGGGTTAAGCATCTAAATCCTAAAATCAACTTCTTCTTTTGGCTAATGGCACTAGATAAAATCCTGACTGTGAATAACTTAGATAAAATAGGATTTATAGTATCCAATAGATTCCCATTATGTAGGAATGTGGAGGACTCGGTCCAACACCTATTTATGAATTGCCCATTTGATTTGAAATTATTTAACCAGATGCTAAATAAATTCAACTTGGTTTGGGTAAAACCAAATAATGTGCTTAATCTTATAAAGCAATGGAAACCACCCTAGAATCTCACATCCCTAGAGTTCCTATCATACTTATCTCTTCCACATTGGTTTTGGTGCATATGGAAAGCCCATAGTGATAGCCTATATTTTTTTAAATGTACTAGCCTAAAGGGGCCTTCCTTCGACTCTGTCAAGCTATGACTAAAAATTGGAAATTTTTCCTCCCATGAACAAACACCTTGGACCTTCTTCAACACATAAAATATTCATCAATTAGGACATTATATAGAAAATAAGTTCCCCCTCAAAAGTGCTAATCCTTAAACATACAAAATATAAGGCCCCACTTGAATTATGGGCTAAACTAAACTTTGATAGTGCCTCCAAAGGTAATCTAGGACCTATAGGTGGGGGAGAAGTTATAAGAAAATCAAAAGGTGAGTTAATTACTATGTATGTGGGACCATTGATAACTCAAATAGACCATCTTGTTGAATTCAAGGTGGATCTTTGGAGTATCCAACTGGAATTTAGACTCAAATTAGAAAGAACCATCATGGAAGATGATTCTTTAAACATTCTAAATGCCCTAGATGGAAAAATAAATCAAACTATAAAAGACATCATAGATGATGTCAAGCTATATTTGAGGGGTATGTCACAATTATAAATTGTGCACTCATATCATGAAGGCAACAGGGTGGTAGATCTACTTGCCAATATGGGAGTAAAACTATACCTTTTAATCAGTTGGCATGAAGGAGGCCATGCACCTAATAATGTCCAAATGGCCATATAGAATGAATGTAAAATAGGCTAAGTGGGATTTCATGCCATGACACATGTGAAATATTCCTATTAATAGATGGATTTTAACCACCATTATGAAGGAATGAGGTGGTTTAATTTTCCATGAGCCAAGACAATGTGTATCCCAAGCCTACCTTGTATAGTTCAAATCCATATTTTCTAGAACCATCTATCTATTTATATTGGCCCTACTAATTACATTAATAGGGGTAGATAGAGAGCACATAGAAACTACCTCATGTTCTAAGGTGCGTAGACAAAAGAAGGTTTGGAAAAATATAAGGTGAGGGGTTCTCATAGAGCTAATGTTACGTATCATAGAACATGATGTTGATGTTGCTAGGGACTTCATTACTGGATGAAATAAGAGTACAGTGGTGTTATAGGGCATTAAAATTATATTCATAGAGGAATTTATAAGGGAGGCCATGGGCATGACTTATGAAGGGTAAAAGGCTTATAAATATCAAACAAAGAAGCAAGAAGTCCTTTAATGCTTCTTCTACACAAATGAGTTCATGAAAACATATAAGAAGGGTTTCCCCTGGGTAGACCTCCTAAAATAATGGATAGAGGTATACCTCCAAGCAATGAGATACATGACTCTAGAGGGTAAGTACACCTTAATATTTTCTCATCATTTTTTTATTAAACCACTTCCTAGGTTATAAGATTAGCCTATCATTCTACCTTCTAAAGTCACTAAAATGCACAACCCTTTCCCACCAAGTTAATGAGGCTAACCCCATTCTACATTAAGGTATTATACTATTACTATTTAAGCATGGTCAAAATTTACAAGGGATGTAATTTCCCTTGGGGTAGTTTACTAAAGAGGACTCTCTGGAGGAGGACCCCACCTCAGGGTCTTATCAACCATATGTTAGCACTCCCCAAGCTAGCCTATCTAAAACCTTTGTTGAAGACCTTTTGCTTATAATTTTTATTCCCAATCCCAAGTCAGTCTTCTTAGATGAGGGAACCTTTATGGAGGTAGCTGAAAAGGGAAAATTCCTTTTGTATGATGAGTTACAGAATAAGAAGGAGTAACTCAATAACTTTAACAATAGGGTGTAGGAGGTTAAACTAAACCTTGCTAGCCTTATCCAAGAGTGGAATGCCCTACACAAGCAAGAAAACTCAACTATTTAGTCTTTTGTCCAATATATTAAGCTAAACTAGAGCCCTATTAAGTAGGCATTAAAGGTAATGGATACCCCCCTCTTGACATCCCCAACTTGACCGCTATAAATAAAACACCACTACAAGTATAGGGCCAGGAAAGGTTGCACATTATCCTTCTAGGTGATGGTGTAGAAGGAACTAGAAATTGGATAAGGGTAAAGGTCTCCAAGATTAAATGGGGAGTACAAAAGAAAATATCTAAGTAGGAAACACAAGAGGCCCCCCCTCCTGATCTTTTTTTTTGCTACTTTATTTCATTGCTTCTGAAACTCTATAGTTATATTTTGTTGTTCAACCTTGATGACCTATTGCTATTTTGTATAATACTTGTTTGGTTCCTGGATCCTTGTAAAACTAGATTATTTACTTGATCAAATAAAAAAAATACATTTTTATTTATATTTAAAAAACTAGTGGATAAATATTATATTTCATTAATCAAAATCAAAATTGCATAAGTTCTAATAAAAAAATAGAGCAGAGTGATGGGAATTATACATTTGTTAGATACGGAGATTTCCATGGAGATGAAGATGAGAATGATAAGGATTCACAAGATGAATATTCAAGTATTGATAGAAAAATTAAATAGTATACTAATTTGTTTCTTATATTGATTATAGGATATATAGATAAAGATGACAAGGAAAAATATTTAAATTGTGAATTAAATATTAATTTGTAATTTTTTATGTTCATAAAATCCAAAGGGACTTCATGTCCTAAATTTACAATAATAAATGAAGGTATTTATCTTCTAAACATGAATACAAATAGTTTTTGAATTATGAATATATTAGGTTACAATAAAATTATATAAATTTAAATTGTACAAGTGAATGCGAAAATTTGTCATCCACATGATTGGGATCACTCCCAAGCATGGGGAGGAAAAAAATTTCCCTCCACATGAGGATATTTTTTTCCTGCCTCCCCACTTCATTTTTTCATAAATAATTTTGACTAATTGACTTTTTAAACTAAATTTTAACAATATATTCTGCTTACCAAATATAGCTAATTTTTATAACTGATTTTGAACATTTTATTTTTATTTTTACAAAATATAGCTAATTTTAAAACTAAATTTTAACATTTTTCTCTTAAAAAATATATAATTTATATTGTACACAAGATCAATAAATAATTTGTCTCTTTGAGTTAAATTAACAAAATAAGGTATTTAATCATCAATAAAATAAGGTATTTATCTTATACGCGTGAAAATAATAATTTTTTTAATTATAAATATATTAGGTTATAAATAAAGTGTATAAATTTATATTGTACAAAAGAATGCAAAAATTTGGAATCCTCATGATTGGAATCCTTCCAAACCATGGGGAGGACAAAAATTTCACTCCATATGAGGAGGACAAAATGTTTTTCACCTCACCTCAACATTATTCATAAATTATTCTAACTAGCTATTTTTTAAAACCATTTTTTAATAAATTATTTTTCCTAAAAAATGAAGTTAAATTTTAAAACCAATTTTAACAAACTATTTTTTCTTAAAAAATTGTATAAAATTATATTATACACAAGGTCAAAAATGACATTAGAAAATGCTTCTAATCTACAATTTTAATTGGAAAATGCAAGTATTTATATTTTACATATAAAAATAAGTAATTTTTGAGTTATAGATATGTTAGTTTATAGCAAAAATGTATAAAATTATATGGTACAAAAAAATACAAAAATTTGGAATCTATATGGTTGGGATCCTTCCTAACCATGAGGTAGGTCCAAACCATGGGGAGGACAAAATTTTTTCCTCTGAATGAGGAGGCCAAATATTTTATCCTCCCCACCTCATATTTCAAACCTAAATGTTTTGGTCCCCCCACCTCATACTTCATAAATTTTTCTTGATAACTTCATTTTTAATGCTAATTTTTAACAAATCATTTCTTTTATTATTAGGAAAATGATGCACTTCAAAAATTACAACACTTTAATAATGATTTAGTAAGTTTATTTGTTTTATATGTAATTTTTTAATTTGCAACAAAGACAATGGTAGACATCAACAGTGATAAATTTATTATGCTAAAATAGTAAACAATATGAAATACTAGTCAATTTTTCTTAAAATTAGTATCTCTTTTTAAAGTTACCATTTTATAATGAGTAAAAATTTATATCGCATTGAAATCAAACTTGGTGGTTGGCTTGGAAATTCCCAAATGTAATATTTTTTCATATTTTTAATAGATGTGTCTTAGAATATAAATTAAAATGACATGATATCGTTTGATAATTTTACTATTTTGTAATGAGTAAACACTATGAAATAGTAATCCATATTTATTTAAATTAATATCATAGTAATCAAGGTTTGGTAAGTAATGATTAAACACTATGAAATAGTAATCAAGCTTTGGATAAAATAGTATCTCTTTGTAAAATTACCATTTTATAATGAGTAGAAATTTGTATCGTATTGAAATAAATATTGGTGGTTGGATATGAAATATGAAACAATTAGTTAAACCCAAATGCGAGGATTTTTTTAATTTAAATATGTAATATATGTTTCTTGACATATAAAATGAAATGATATAATATTTTTTGATTTATTATTAAACCACATATGTGAACATTCATGTGTGTGTGTGTGTGTGTGTGTGTGTGTGTGTGTGTGTGTGTGTGTGTGTGTGTGTGATTTTATTTTACTTAGTATATCCAAATGTGAAGAAATTTATTATTTAAATGTGAAAAATATTTTTCTTAAAATATAAAGGAAATGATATGATATTTCTAGAATTTAAAAAAATATATCAGAGATGTGAAAACTCATTTATATGTTTGATTGTATTTTTCTACCTCAAATCTCATATAGTTTGTGTATTTCATTTTATTATGTTTTAATTAGTAAACACTATAAAATCGTAATCATGATTTAATTAAAATAGTATATTTTTTATAAAATTGCTATTTTAAAATGAGTAAAATATCGTATCACATTGAAATCAAACTTGGTGGTTGGATAGGAATTATTAAATAATTGGTTTAAAAAAAACATGAGAATTCTTATTATTTTAATATTTAATAATTTTTTATTAAAATATAAAAATAAAATATATGATATTTTTTGAATTTTTACAAAAAACTAAAAGACATGAAATTCAAATATCATGTTAATTGTATTTTAGTTCATAAAATATCATATGGTAAATATATGAAGTTGATGACAATATTATAAATATGTAAATTTAAATTCTTATAATTGAATCTAAGGAAGTTGAGGAAAATATTGTAAATATGTATACTTCAACTTCAAATAATATAATTAGAATTAAGTTAAGGACTATGTTTCATGTGGCCATATGGTCCACATTAGAAATACACAACTTGAACAGATCAGTTAAAGAGTTAAATAAGGGTTTATATAGATAGATATATATATATTTTGAATTATATCAAGATAATTATTTTATTATTTAAAAAAAATATCCAAATAACTCTCAAATTAAATTGTGTCTTAAACCTATTAATAAGGTTTATGAAAAAATATATAAGTATTTGGGATGATACAAATAAAATAATTAGTGACCACTCTATCCAAAATTGTATAGATGGTGATGCAATCAATAACTATATATTATTTTTAAAAGAGTAATGATAAAAAGTGTAATTTTAAAAGCTTCATAACGATTTGAAATAGACTATGCTATTTCAATGTTAATTAAGTTTTACGTATTTCAAATCTAGGGAGATATGCATTATAATATTTATATGTTATATATTTAAATATTTTTATGAAATATTTATAATCCTTTGAAATAGACTATGTTATTTTAGTGTTAGTAAATTTTATGTATTTCTGGATTATTGTATTAGAAAGCTAAAAAATTCTCATTATTGTATTTTGCATCTGTGGATGTGGATAAGGAAAGAAATACAACTAGAAAACTAATTATTATTCTTGATGAGTTGTTATTAGTTTTCTATGAAAGATCTAAAGGAAATTAATTTATCAAAAGACCTCCAAAGTATTTAATTGTTAACACATCGTATTATCTATGTGATAATTCAAGGGAAATACTTGATGATTCTCTTAGAAAATATACAAATGTATATTTATGGTCATAAATTAAAGAGGAACACCTCCTGAATTATTTAATCGATGCATTAAGTTCAACATTAATAAGTTCAAATTTGTTTAGGGTTGAACTCGATAAATAAATAAATATGGTTTTACCAACTATGGGGAATTATTAACCAAATATACACAATACGAAAAACCTTTGGATTCAATTTTAGATATATTGGGAAATGGAGATGAATATTAAGGTGTCAACATTGTATGTAATGATTGCAATAGATTAGTTTTCAATACAGGATCCTTATTCAAGAACTGTATAACACCTACAAGATATGATAGCAATCAAAACATCAATTTTAGAAAGAAGTGGGAAACCAACTTAATAAATGTAATAATATATTTAGGGGAAAAAAATTATATGATATATTAAATAAATAAAATTAAAACACAAGGACTACATGATTTAATTATGATGGAATGAAATTATAGTTGCACCTATAAATTTTAATGTTTAATATTATTTTATTTCTTAAAGGGATTTTTAAATTTTAGTGTTTAATAGTATTTTGTTTAATAAAGGGATTTATAACTCCACCCATTGATGCACACTAAAATTTATGAAATTATGTCATAGACATATTTTTTCTATCTCACAATATAATGAAATAATGTGATGCATATGTGAAGAAATAACAACACTTATAACATGGGATTGTTTAACCCTAAATTTTGAGAGTATGTTGGGATAGGGTTAAAAATATAGAAATAGTTCAAACACAAGGGTGATAAATTAATATATAGCATGATAATTAATTACAAACTTAGATAAATGAATATTCTAAATTATAATATTGAGATATGCTAAATCTCGAAAGTAATAAATTTGAAATATGTTAAATTTATTGTAATACCAAATAAAAATGATACTTAGTTGGGTTTACTATGTGTAATTAGATATAGACTAGAAACAAGTGGAAAACATGTAGGATCAGTCGTCATATTTTATAAAATGTAATTTTGTAGTCATAGACACTACCATTAGATCTAGATAAACTATTGACACTAGTGTATGGTTATGACCCAAGCATCCAATACAAAATAATTAATATATAGTGATTCAATCAAATTAGTTGTTCTATGTTTTTAATTGCCTTTCTACTGATATAGTCATAACTAGGATATAGTCTATCAATCTTTTCTAATTGATTAAATCCTATTTCTTCAACCTTAGAATGAATTTACAAAAATGGTGAGTGGGATAATAGTGTCGATATGAACCAAACGACTCTATTATCAATGGGAATTATATACATATCCATTACTTCAAGCAGGGCCTAAGATTTATGTAGTTTTCCCTTATGTGTGGTAATGTGTGTGCATAAGGGTGAAATATACTATATGAATATGCATGCAGTGATCTATCTTATAATTTGACAAATTTATTTAATGGGTTGTTATTTAAAGGCTTCAGCCCTATAATATGACTTCTCTTATGCTTGATATGAAAATAGGGATGAATAGGAATGGATTGATTATTTGGTTGTTTGATTTAGCTTTAGTAGGTGTTTTATTGATATTTGATAGATGAGAAATGATAAGGCTAATACCTATATTTATACCAAACATTTTGATAATATCTCATGGAAAGATTCAATAAGATAAATAGGTTAAACCATAAGTTTTGATACATTTTCAATTTGTACAAAATTTGGAAACTAGACACTAGATAAGGATCTACACAGTATCGTTGTTAGAGGTCTAGAAAATAGATAAATATCTAAAATTGACAATGAAAGATTTTTATCATGTTTTAAGCATTTTTAAAATGTAGGAAACTTGAGCCATAAAAATTATATGGATAGGACTAAGAGATAATCATTTATGCATAATGAGATGGTGAAAGTGACCCTTCAACAATAAGGAGGTTTGGAACTCTAGGGTAGAGCCCTAATTGATATTTGTCAAATATACAAGACTGAGATCCTATAAATATTTAGGTTTAGTATCTATATTTCCACCCCTTTAATATAATAATGCATAAGGATGAAATTACCACTTTAAAGTAAATAAATGCATACTTGGGTGTGTATAACACATCTTTTCTTTTCTTAATCCCACTTTGAGTGATTTTCTAGTCTATGACCTTAACCAAGAGCATGTTATAGTAAAAATAAATGGATATAATATGAAAATTTAAATAATTTCATGAGCACACCTACCTATACTTTTGATCATGATTATTAGTTTGATTTTAGATGTTTTATTGAAATTAATATGGAAATTATTATTATTTTAGAACATTATTATCATTATCATTGATGGATTTACATTAATGAATTTGATTCAAAATTACAATTTTTTATTATTGTTATAATTATCATATGATGTCAAATATTATTGATGTCTTTGTGGACATGCTTGTAGGTTTTATCTTGATGAACTGGGTTAGTAATAGAAGCTAGTGGGCAGTGGAAAAAATGAATTATGTAGGTAAAAATAGAAACATAATGCAATGATGGTCATACCCAGTCCTTTTTTGGTTAGTTTATGGTCTTGAGTTGTATTTTTATATATTTTTTAAGTATAGTCATTTATTAGTTATTTAATTTCATTGAAATTTTGTTTTATTTGTCATTTTAACAACCAAGTAAAATTAATTTGAGAACATGACCATGATGTCAAATTGAGTTGATATTTAATTGGAATCGAGTGCAGTGGCACTAAAATAACTAAAAATAGATGTTAAAATTCATGAGACCATTGATAGTTTTATATACTAATTCATGCATAAGACTGGTTTAGGTATGAATGCATTAACACAACTTTGATAAATCCATGTAAATGACTAAGGTCTATGTGTTTAATATTTTGTATAGTCCATGAAGGCACTAGGAATTATTAGGGCCATGACATTAGTTAATGTTTTTTAAAACCATAAGTCTTAGGTACTTAGGTCAATGGCATATTTAAATGATTATTTTTTGGTTGGTTAACCAAACCACGCAGTGATATAGTTGGTTGAATTGGAAGGAAACTCTCATTAGGGTTTCATTATGTCAAAATCACTTAATGGTTTTGATGGAATGTGCATGGAGAGTTTGAAGGAATGCATGGGGTTTAGGCTTTTTAACTCACATCCATGATTGATGAAACAATGCATTTAATTTATAAAAGGTTCACGTGGGAGTTCCACTTTGTAGAACTAGGATTTCTACTTATTATACTACCACTAAGCATTAGAGGAAAAATACATAAAAATAAACTATGGTAAAGGGGAAAAAGGATGGTGGATAGCTAGATTGTGTAAAAAATATAGATAACAAGGAAGTTATCATGTTTTACTTAGTTTACATTGATCGGTAAACAAGTAAGTTTGAAGCTAAATCTAGAGGAAAACATGTTTCTAGTTTGGAGGTAACTAATAAACTCATAAATAGACCATTATTTTATGTTTTTGAACATAGTTGATGAGCACCATGATATTGATATTGTGGGTTATCCTCATCATTATACGGTGTATAGGTAAGCTATAAATATTCATGGCTCTATTGATTATTTCAGTGATGATGGTTTCTCTTTGTCATTGAATGTTGTTTGAGTGTTGCCATTTTATGGGTTTATTTGATGTGATTCGAATCTAGTTTTTTATTGACATTGCAATCAATTTTTAATATGGTCTTGGTCATTTGACACCTTGTTTTTAAATGGTATGCATGATTATTTAGGGGTTATGGTTTATGTTTTATTAATCATGTTTGTCAGTTTAAAACTTGTAAGTTCCATGTTTGTTTTTGGGTACTTAATTCCCATACCAACTGATGATTGTGGTGGGTAGGAAAAATTCACTGTGGATGGACTCATTATGCTCACATGGATGGATTGGTTGTGTGTATATGTTGTATATGGATAAAGACTAGATGGGTCATATTGCTTCTCTATGTACATTCTACAATAAGTATTGTAATATGAGTAATCTATCAAGGTAAATGTAAAGTAACATACATGTGGGTTTACTATCTAATAGTAACTAAGTATATGTGTAATAACTAAAGTAGTGTAGTTTTTTTTGAACTTTGAAGAGAAAACTAGTATTTACCTTTATATCCTTAGACAATAATGTTAAATGGTTTTCATAGATGATACATACATTTATTTTACTTGTTATTTTTAATTCATTTATATTAATAAATAATAATAGTGAGGCATTAATAGATAATAGTATCCTAATTTTTTGTTCTTTGAGATTGAATAATGGTTGAATCTATCGTTAACATGTATATTGAGATTTTTCTCAAGTATCAATACATAGCTATGTTTATATTTTATTGTACGAATATGTTATTGGTATTAAATACTATGACTAAAATGTAATCTTGTCTTGGATTATTATTATAATTATAAATTTAATATAGATCATAGTTATAAATAGTAATAAGGATTCATTTTAAGGAAAAGCTTTGGCTTTTGAAGTGTAGTAGAGTTGGGCACTAATTGTGTGATTCGTATGACTTTGATGTCCCTTATTATTTTCCATGATTTAAAAAAAAATGAGGATTATTTTCATTTGAAATAAGTGTTATATAGGTTTTTATATTTGATTTTGAGTAAGAGGTCTACTAATTATATAGTAATATTGAGATTGAATTCATCTCATTTGAAGGGAAATATATTTAGAAAATTTACTCATTAAATATATTTATATCACTCCATTTTAGTGTTATTATAAAAAATTTCACCCTAATGATGGCTACTCAAGCCTCCTCAAATTTTAAATAACATTGAAACACCTTCATATGCTATCGGTAACATTATTAAGAGGTGGATCTCTAGATCATGGGCTATCTCCCATGTACAACACCTAAAACTAATCACTAACCTAATAATTTTAAGGAAAAGGGATATAATGAGATTAAACACTACTATAATGGAGGTGATGCACCGATGTAAACTCCACAAATTACTAGAACTTGCACTATGGAAAATAACTATAAAAATGATTTCAAAATCCAAGGTTCTTCTAAAAAAATGATTCAATATGAAGGTAGAATGAAATATGGTCTTCAAATTGGATGTATAATAGGCCTAATAATGGGAATTAATAACCCTTATTACTCTTAAAATCACATAAATCTTGTAGATACACATCATATGACCTACTAGAAAGTAGATTACCCACACAAAGCATGGAAGAGATAGATGAATGCAAGGAAAGAGAATTATCACTTATCATTCAACAACAAAACTACCTAATACACTTATGTGAGACTTTATAAATATAAAAAAAAATTGAATTATTTATTACAAAGGCAAATTGGTTTTCAATTTAGTAGGGCTTCACCATACCAATATGTGGATGATGTTACAATACCAAAGAAGGTAGCATATATAGAGAATGAGGAAGAGAGAGCATAGGTACATTAGAGAGAGACACAAAAAAATTTAAATATTCAAAATATAGTTACAAGATGGAAAAGGGATTGGAGGTAGTCATTACATTCCTCTTGACATGTGTTGATATTTTCTTGTGATTATTTCTTCAAAGTGACACAAGAGACCATTCACTTTACTCACTATGCAATCATCCCTAAAATTAACTCTATTAGATCATCAATGTTGATTGACACCTTGATACAATTTTAAGGCATTAATAAAATCATTATGACCTCCTTAACACTTTTAATTAGTTTTAAATCTCCTCATACTGATATTGAATGATAATCATCTCTCTTAGGTGTCATAAAGCCCATTTGACTTCACTATACCTCTCCTTGCCCAAATGTCTCAAATTTTGATTCCACCTTTAGGGATGAAATATAATTCCATGGAATTATTATATAAATCAAATACTCCCAAATATCTCACTTTGCACCCAAATCTTGCATTTTCTCCCAATTTTTTGTAACCCTAAAAACACATAAAGCTCATTATGTAGGATAATGTATAGATGATATTAGGAAAGTAGGAATAGTTTTGAGTACCTAGTATGAAATTTTAACTTTGTGCCAAACTTAATGACCAAAATATGATTGGAAGTGTAATTATTCACATGATATATCCCTCTAAATAAGCCTTCTCTAGGCCTAGAAACTGAGTTTTGGCTCCAAACTTCTCCCACACATGTGAAACCACAAATAATTATTTGATTAACATTTCCTAACCCATGAAAATGATCCATGAAAAATTTGGGATTATTATACCTTATGTACATAATTTTACCATGAAATGGCTAATAACTTAGCCTCTTAAAGCCTTTTTCATACTACCTTCAATAATCAAACCTATAGGAGCATTTTCAGGGTGACATGTAAATAAGTTTGGACATGAATAGGTATAATACACCTCAGTCTATCCTCCCCAATAATTTTAATCTTTATATGAGGTAAAAACCTTATCTTAAGCCTAAATCCTTACAAAATCATAGGATTTAATGTATTTCTATAAGTATAGGTACAAAAAAATGTCATTTTATACTCTTCCTAGAGTGAATAATGACATCCAAGTGGTTTCAAGATAAATCCAACTCATTTGAGATACCTTGGAATCCATTCTCTCTTAATGGGTTCTTATTAGGGTTTTAGGAGGGTTTAGAGTAGTTCATGTTCTTAACGATTGCTTATAAACCCTAGTGTTTTAAATCCTAAAACAATACCACAAAATTTAAGTGCACAAGTGTCCTCAACTATTCATAGATGATCAGGTTCCCATAAAACTTTTACATATAGATCTAAGCTTGAGAAAGTGTTCCTTGGGTTTATATTATTCCATCAGAGATTTATCTATATTCCTAACCATTATTCATGAAGGTTGGAGTCCTGAACTAACAATTAATGTCAAAATATTGGAGTATGGAGAACCATTAACCATACTTGAAAACCATTGGAACCCATGCACAAGTTTAGAGTCACATCAAGTAAGAGAACCTTGGTCTTGAACTATAGTCATTCACTTATAAGGGCTCAAGAAGGTTTTATAGGTCAAGTTTCCACTTTTCTTGTCTTGGTCTACTTATGGATGCCCCTATAGTGTCTGTACCATCATTATGTAACTTATTAATGTCCTTAGGCTCCCATTTCACCTTTAACAACTATTATTTTCATGAATGTACTTATAGGATTATGTGTTTGGTTTTTAGTCTTAATAGGCATATATAAGCCTATCAACCTTGACATAATTGGTGGTTTCAAGACTAATTCAACTCATTTCAAGCACCTTGGAAGCCAATCTCTCTCATCAGGTTCCTATTATGGTTTTAAGAGGGTTTAAAGTAGTTTATTTTCTTAATAATTCTTCATAAACCCTAGGGCCTTAACTCCTAAACCAATGCCACAAAATTCAAGTTCACAAGTGTACTCAAATACCCCTAGGTAATCAGGTTCCCATTCAACTTATGCATATACATTTGCGCTTGAGAAAGTGTTCCTCATGTCTCTATTATGCCATTAGAGAGTGCTCTATAGTATTAACCAATATTCATGAAGTTTGGGAACTTAAAAAAACAAATAATATTAGAATATTAGAGTATGGATACCCCTTAACCATCCCTAAAAACCATTGGACACAATGGATAAGTTTAGAGTCACATCAAGTAAGATAACCTTGGTCTTAAACTATAGTCATGCACTTAAAAGGGCTTGAGAAGGTTTCATAGGCTAAATTATCACTTTTATTTCCTTAATCTACTTATGGATGCCCCTATAGTGTCTATACCATCATTATGTAACTTATTAATGTCCTCAAGATCCCATTTCACCCTCAACAACTATTCTTTTCATGACTATACTTATAGGCCTATGTGTTTGGTTTTAGGCTTAACAAGCCTAGACAGGCCTATCAACCTTGACATAATCTTCATTGAATATAAGGGATATATGGAGGTCATGATATCAAAATAGAACCACATTCATGTGAATTATTTTCCCTCAGACCTCCTCTCCTCAAACCAAATAGGCACCTTTCTTATCAAGACTATACAGGCTTATATGAGCCAAATTGAATGTGTTCCTGTAGGGTTAAAGTGAGTTTGTTTTTATCACTATATTTTTGATATATTTTTAGTTTTATTTGATCCAAAATTACTTTTTGTACATTTTATATCTATCTAAACTCCAATTCCATTATGTGCACTATATCTTTGTCTCATGTTTGGAACCAACTTGAGCTACTCAGACTAACTTGTAGGTAGTGACTTAGGGTTTGACTACATTTTGGAGTTTAGGATATCAATATAAATCACTGAGAAAAATAATGACCTTTTTAAATAGTATTTATAACTTATTTGTCTTATTTTGACTATCTAAAACTTTTTTAGGACCTTACATCCTCACTTGAATACATGCCTTCTCTCTTATATCTACTCAAGACATGACTGTAGGTTTTCACTTTATAAATGTGTTTGGTGATAAAATGAGAGTATTATGAGGTTTATATTATAATTCAATAGGTATAATTTTTTATTTTCATCTTACAAGTACATTCTCAAGTGGCCTCAAATTTCTCAATCTTGTCATTCTACGTGTAGGTGATGATTGGGTGTCTTGAGCATTACTTTTTGAGGTCACACATTTTCCATTGATCTTGGACCTCTCCAAATATTTAAACACTATATTTTACTTATAATTCAGCCCTTTAAACTCTAATATTAGTGCATAGTTCATGTATCTCTCATAAAAAATAGACCTACGTGTTTGTAAACCTATAGGTCTACATTTTTCATGTTTTAGGCCTTGAATGATGGTTGGATTGATATATTTGAGCCTAAGATAATTTATTCATTTCCTTTTCACCTAAATCATGAGGTTAATATTCTCATACACCTCTAATAAATTAGGATTAAACCTTTTGAAACCATCTTTTCAAGTAGCGTCACAACACAATATTCAATCTAGGAACATGAATGTTAATTTGGAGGAGTATGTATGGAATGACCAGTCATATTATAGATTCTTAAATGAGATGAGAATATTTTGAAAATATATAATCATCCCTTGTATGCATTGAAACTTTTCAAATTCTCAAAAACTTTAATGACAAACCTATGATATATCCGTCAAGCAGGCTCTTCTTGATCCCATAGAATCTCACACATGTGAAAATGATGAAAAAAAATGTGGAATGGTTTTACATATCCATATACACCTCCATTAGTAATCATAATTCTATAATGAGATCCAATTATCATGAATTGGTGTAGTACTGGGGGTTTTTTGACTACCTATCTTGTTAGCAATGGTTCATACATCTCAACCCATTAAACACTAAAATCTTTTCATGAATTTTAATCCCATGAGGTGTAATTCCTATGCCTAGGATAATTTGACCCAACTCCTTTGTATGTTCATGAACTAAGCATACAATTCTATATTCTTTGATCTTGTGAAGAGATCGACTAGGCTTCTGACTATTTTTTGCATTTGTTGACCTCCCAACTCCTGTGTAAGTTCATTTTCAGTGTGGAAAAGTTGAAAATATATTTTATTACACATTTGCACATAAAGGT
This sequence comes from Torreya grandis, assembly GCA_037957365.1. Taxonomy (NCBI): domain Eukaryota; kingdom Viridiplantae; phylum Streptophyta; class Pinopsida; order Cupressales; family Taxaceae; genus Torreya; species Torreya grandis. Next base: position 1,231,551 of record JARHVA010000848.1, on the reverse strand, counting down.
GGATCCTCTTAGCCATAAAAGTGACTTAAAATTTCCACCTTTTGAATGTTTATCTATCTTTGGATGTTACACTATAAGTTTATCTAAATATTACCATTTTCCAACCATCTTACCCATGCAAATTATAACCCTTCTTAAAGTGCTTGTCCTTGAGAATATTACATAAAATCCCTCAAATTTGGCTTAAAAAGTGACTTAAATACCTTGGGGTGCATGAAAAACATGGTATAAGATTAATACATGACTATATGACTTCTAAGACATAATTGAACCTCATATAATGACTCATCACAATGATATAACCTTGACCACATAGGACAAACAAAATTAGCTCATGAATTACCTTTAAAGACTTTAAAATTACATAAAGAGACCAAAAATTAAACAATGCTAATCAAGGATTTAATTGACTGCTAGAATACCATTACCAGAGTAGCTTGGAGAGCCCTATGAAAAATTTTGAACTATAGAGGTTAACCTTTTTGACTTGGGGGATCAAAAATGGTCAAAAAATTGGTGACTAATGAGGGTAGTATACATGCAATTCTGATAGATTATTGGCCTTATCCTTCCATTGGGAAATGGATTCACTCTCATGCTACAATATAAAATTGATATACCTCCTAAATATTCAAACTCACACCACACCATATAAAAATAAATAACACAACATGCCACATAAAAACAAACTCAAATAAAACACTGTGCTAGGCACTAATGAAAAACAAACACAACTAACCTATTATATACAAAGCCTCAAAACATGTTTGAAGTGATGAAACTTGAATTTAACCAAGATCAAAAATAATGTTTTTAGAATCATTATTGCTCCATGAGAATAAACCAACATAGGATGCATGTTTATCAATGAAAACTTTCTCACTAGGGTGATCTAGTGACTTACAATTCTTGAAACCTCTACTAGCTACAAGTACATCACCTGGATCTCCTTTGAGTGATTCATTTATATCTTTTTGAGGTTTTTTTTAACATTACAAACTATTTAATCTTTTCTATGCTCACTTGGAACTTCCTAATCTACTTATTAATAATCATAAATATTTGAACAACTTCACATTCAATTAAACTATGATTTAGTAGCCATCTAGAGTAATCAATCTTTTCTTATTATTTTCCAAACATGTTTTCAAGTTGATTAGGATCAACTTCATGTCTATAATGATCCTCACCCTCACAAACCTCTATTTTAACCTAATCATGTTATTCCAAGGTTATCCTCTACATGATAGGTGTTGTCACATGGATTTTCACCCTTTGAGGAGATGTCTTAGCTCTCCTCATCAAAGTTTCATAATTAAAACACATATAGGCTATGGGTAGCTTAAGAATGAGGTGAATCTCTAGATAGTGCTAGATCCCTTGATGTACCACTTGTAGATCACTACTACACCTATGTCTGTAAAGTAAAAGGGAGAGAAAACTTAAATTAAACCATCCTAAAGGATGGGATACACCAAATTAGTTGATGACTACCAACTATCTACATGTTACACATGAGAATAAAGGACTAACTAGACATACACTTCTATAATTTGAATATTCTCAAATTAATGTTTCATTATGAGGTTATGGTGAATGTTTAAGATATAAATACTATATGAGATGTCTATAATGACATTGTTGAATAGTCTAACTCACTTAAACTTAACATGTACAAAACACTTCATATGAATTGTAATAAGAAACTACAAATAGCTGAGAGAATGAGATAATAATGCTAAGGAAACCATAGTCATCACTAAGAAAGATCCATCATTAAATTAAACACACTATGAAAAGTCATAGAAGAGGCTAAATTAGTTGTCTTTATTATTCTAATGGTATTAAAATGATTAAGGCTTCACCATACATAGGTAGAGCATCTTGTACAAAGCCTAAAATGGCTAGTTCTTATAGAATTTGAGAGAGAGAAGAGAAGAAATAAATCCAAAGGTAACAAATACACTTGTCATGCTAAGTGAAAGATTTAAATGTACATGGGATGAGATTATGAAACTAATAATATAGATTTATGAAGCACAAGTGTCAATACAAGATGTGAAATTCTTGAAAGTGGAATGAAATTCCTTTTACTGGCTAAAAAAATTACCTTCATGATTTAGCCCTATTGGAACATCAAAAAACTAAATAGGGATAGATATCATGATTGGACTAAGAGGTAATGGTTTCATAAATTATTCTCAATGCATTATATGCATTCCTAATCACTTGGATTCCTCTAAAAGTGAACCATATTTGCATGTAATCAAGGAAAATTCCTCTTTCACACACCTTGTACACTTGTCTTCCAAAATGGATTAATTTATCCATGAAAATCCATGAAATGGATTGGATGACACCTGGAAATACTCTAAATTACATTATAATAATTAGGTAGACCTTAAAAATCCATCCACTTGAAGTTCTCACCCTTCTCACTATCATGCTCACTTGCCAGTTCTAATTAGCTGAGATGAGAACTTTTTTTGTAACACTTAGGAGTTTTTACTAGGAATTAAATTTAAATGTGGAGTTATCTTAAGTCTAAATATTCCTTCCAATGTTTATTTCATATTTTGAAACCTCCTATAACCTATATAGTGCATAAAATAATTAAAAAAACCCTATTTTATAATCCATCTGTATAATTCCATACAATCCAAAAGGATGGGGAGGGGATTAAGATATTATTATAAAATATTCAAGAACTTTTATGGTCATTTAACCCCACTTGGATATCCCTCCAACCTCATCTTCCCAATTGGGTCCTTATCCAAGGGTTTTAGTCAGTTATTCTCTTAAGGATTATTCATGAAGGTTAGACATTGGAATTGAAAAAAATTCCAAAAATACAAATTTTAAGACCTCCATAAAAATCCTCAAGGGATATATGAGCATCTCAAGTTGCTCAATCACGCCCTTTCTTCCATTCACACAGGCCTAATGTTGGTCCTAAGCCAAAAGTGGCTTTCCTTATAGTTTATTTGCATACCAAGAGATTTAAAACATATATTATGAACTCATAAATATTTATTAGTCCATTTTAATCAATTCCTAAATCTATAATTTAAAATTACCTCCACTTTGGATTTTAGGCCTAACCATGCCTAACATGCCTACTTGCAAACTTAGCCACTCAGACCATCATATTAGGTTAAATCCTTTTTTGAGGTGTTTATCATGTTTTTTTATATGTAATAAAACTTATCATAACTAATAATAATTTTCCTCTATATCCTAGCCCATCTTGTTCACCTTATTCTCCAAAAGCTGCTAGTTTGTGCATAAAGGGAAGTACCCTCTGTTTGAGACAAAAAAAAGGGTAATTACCCTATTTCATCATAAAAAATAAAAGTTAGGTGAGATCATCAAAGTTTAAAATATTATTTTTACCAAATATTTTCCATTTATATGGTCATTTGACCCTCCAAAATCTTTAAGACCCAATATAGACCTATGTTGAGTGGACTATATGCAAGGTTTGAGGAATGAACTACATATTAATTTATTAGAGATCCTTATTTTTTATATTTTCCATGTAAATATCCTATTGATATCATTAATATAATTATTAATGTTTCTTATTTTTTCTCATCACTTAAACTCTTTACATACTCCTTCCCATATACCTTGCTTAGACAAGACAAAGTATAACCCTGACTGTATTTCCTATTTTGGAGGGTACCAATATGTGTAGTTGAATGGTTATTATTTTAATATAGTATACATAACTTAATTGAATATTTTAAGGTCATTTATCATGTATTTATACCTTTATTTACCTTTTATAGGCTTTAATCATCACCTAGACACCATATTCAACTTATTGTCTACCCACCCAACTGTAGGTGAGCATTTTCTTGAGGGAACACCTGTAGGTGGTTATAGGAGACAAAACAAGTATATCAACATTATAAAAAAAACCTTCATGTTCATTGGTACATAATTAAATCAATAAGTTCATTAAAAACATGAGATTATGTTCCATTTTCAACCTTGGGTGCTAGAGTCACCTTGGGGTTTTAAATCCTGTAGGTGTTACTATTTTACTTTAGTGCATAAATGGGAAACTTTAGGTCTCTCAAAAACCATCCTCCTTAAGTCATCTACCCTTCATATTTTGAAAATTTTATATTATATGTAGAGGATTAAATGCAAGGTCATTATATGCATCAAAATTCATTGGTAACCTTGTTGTATGTCATCCACAAAATGGTGAGGTCCTCTGTTCTATGTTTTTAAGGAAAAGGTCCATGACTATAGTCATTGGGTTTTTTAATTTACTCACTCCTTTCCTAGTAATATATCACTTAAAATTAGACTCTAAAAATTTCCTCAACATAGTATAACTTCAAAAGAGTTTCAACTTATCCAATATTATTCGTACAAGTACCTATATATCTCTACCAATGTCACTTGTAGGTGGTTATTCCATTGTACAGGTAGTATATGTGAAATAACAGGAAGTGAGCAAGACATATATGTTTATTATTAACTATAAACCTTGACCAAGGTTTCCAAATGTTTTTTTAGCACTCAAAAGGATTGAAACACTTATCAAATATCCCCTTTCAAAATGGCATCCTCTAGAGGGCACCTGTAGGTGTGTATGAGTTATATGTAAGTAAACAAGGGCATTAGAAAGGAGTGTGAATTATGAAAATTAAGTATGGCCTTATCATAAATCTTATAAATTTTAAATTTATCATATGGATCTCTCAATATCATAACAAAACAAGGTAAAATACTTCATATTGACATCTTATCCTTCCTTTAAAGCACTTGTAGGTGCATACCAATGGTATAATGTGTGAGTGCGCGAGTATGACTACCATAGTATCTTCTTAAAAAGTAAAGGTTTATAATTTATTTCTGTAGTGTGAGAGTGTGTTACAAATATTTAGACTCTCATTACACTTCCATGAATCATGCTCAACATGCTCCATACATTTGATTCCCTATGACTGCAAGTGAGAATGAGCGAGGAGTTGACTGTGAGTAATAAGACTAAAAATTTATCAAAGCATGGTATGATGAAACATATCATATAAGGGGGGAAATTATGTAATAAATATAGGTGGAACATCATATTCCATCTACATGAGAACTCTATAGATAATCGACATTATGTAAACAAGGAAAACTTTGACTGAGACCTGAATTGGTGACACCTTCAAAAAATATGAGATGAATTGCTCATAAAAATACCATGAAACATGAAAAAAATAATGAATATAATTTTATAAGAGATCCAACATCATATGGATTCAACAAAAAAAATAGGATTATATGAACATATCCAAAATAGAGCAAACCCTATAGGGTATAAGAAATAATGAGAAGAAAAACACAGTCAACTGGGTAGAGATGGTTAATAAAGCATAGTTGACCAATATTAAAAATATTTTTGTGGAAATGGTTCTCTCTAAGTTTAATTTCACCTCCCAAAGTAATTTTACCTAAACCTGTTCAACTATTTTTACCAAGCACAAACCTATTGACTGGTTCTATGTGTCTAAAGGGGTGAAGATGGAGAAAAATAGTTTTGGGCCTTTTTTAGCACTTATATAGTAATTAAAGTGTATAAATGGGTCTAAGGAACATGAAAATACATTTCATGACCTTATCCCATGTGTCACCTTCTATCGTGGGTCATACAAGTGCCAAACACCTCTCTTTTTAGTTGGTTTCTTGATCTTCAGTTAGATAACCTTTAATTTTTAGGTGGGAATGACATTCCTGATAGGGAATCTAACTTATTGGACCTTTAAAAGTAAACCAAGACACTTGGGCACCTTTAAAACCATGCCACTTTCATTTATGACCCCTAAATGGCTAAAAAGAGATAAGGATTAAGATGAGTAAGAGTAAGGATAATATAGCATTAAATAACATAAAAAGACCTATAATACACACTATGACATAATATTAGATCCCTAAAAGATCTAAAAATAATGTTTTTACCTATATAGGTCCCAATTTAACTTGTAGGGTCAAATTTGGTCAACAAATTAGTGACTCATAGGGGTAGTATGCCTACTATACTAAAGATCAATAGCCTTATCATATCCATGGGCTAATGGAGTCATTTGAAGTCTAAGATAAAAGGTAAGACTTGACACTTGAAAACAAGGATTTGACCAAAACAAGACAACTAATTACCTCAACCACACAAAACAAAGGACACACACGTGTGCTCAAATCACTTAGGAAAATAGAAAACAAGTAACTATGCACAACTATAAACTAAGCATACCTCCTATCCAGGATCAAAAGGAAAGTTTCTTAAATCTTATTCTCCATGAGTTGAGTCATAGTGCCAAGCATGTTACCCCTTGGATTGGATCTTTGGTAGATTAGACCTATTCCTTGGTACTTCACTTGATTTTCTATTAAGTAGATCATCCTAAAATAGGTCTCCAATGTAAATGTATTCCTCTTTAATTTAAATAAATAACTCATCCTAATTACCACTCTTAATCTCATGATCAACTTGTATCTTCTTGGTAGGCATGACTTTAAGAGGAGTGGTTTCTTGTTCCTTGGAAGATTGAGGCCAATAGAATCTTGTCCTATCCTTAAAAATCTAATGTGTTTCTCCAAACTGGTTGAGAAGATGATATCCCATATTTATGATTTCAAAAATTTCATTATGGAATGGATATGCCTCTTGAGAAGATAGATTTGAGAAATTTCTTTTTATTTGCATACTCACTTGAGTATCAAGGTTGCCTTATCCATTTTTTATTAAATCATAGCCTATTTGAAGAGGACTATAGCCTGATCTAATGATTACAAGCAAGTCATCTCAAGGATAATTATATATTTGTTCTTGTTCATATATGATATCTTAGATAGTGATGGGAGAACCAATGATGATTTCCTCTACTTTGGCAAAAGGAAAACATTCTTTCATATCAACCCAACCAGAAATTTCAACACAAGAAATCACCTCTTATTATTTAGGACCTCTTGATGTCTCTCAAGTTTCATCTCAATTTCAATAACATGAATTTGATTCTCAAGGAATACAATATTCTTACTTTCTTTTTCCCCCTTGGTGATGCCAATGCTAGGCATTTTGTAATCAGGTGACCTAGTTCGATGAGCCTACCAAGGATCTATGTTTTTTTCAATAAAGAGTTTTGAATTATTATCAATCAAATTATCCTCTTTAGGTTCCCACACCATAGGTGCATCAAGTCAAATGGTGAGGAAAAGATGAACTAGTTGGTGGAGGTGGAATAAATAACTCAACATCAGATTGAGAATGAATTGTATGGGATTATTTTGGAGGTTCTTGAGGAAGGAGAGGCATAGTTTGGGATAAAATATCTTTATTTTATTCCTTATATTTTATAATAACTTCACTAAAATCTTATTCATATTGAGCACTCTCTTTAGGGAGGTTATATTGGGTTTTTTTAAGCATATGATTAAACCTTCCATCACACCTTGACTCAACAATTTAATTCTTGACTCTAACTCTTTAGTTTTTTGGATAGGTTCTCTTGGGAAAGTATATTTTGAAGTTTATAGGTATCATCATGATGATAAGGAGTATAAGAGGGATGAAATTGAAGACAAGGAGTCTCTTGAGGAAGGGTGGGAGGGTCTTTCATAGGATCAAGCTCTTTCTCAACTTCACACTCTTTCTATTTCCATGATTATAATACATTATTCCATCTTAGGATGTTAGGATTAAGATTCTCTTATTGAAGTAGTGATGCAATTTTAGGAGTGGGTTAAGTGTTCAAGAAACTTGAAATCTCCTTGGGCTTATATTCTCTACCTTTTCTCCAACATGGGATTTCATATCTAGAGTCTCCTCTTGATGCAGGGGTTTAATGGGAGAGGGATATGTGAGCATCTCAAGTTGCTCACTCAAGCCCTTTCTTCCATTCACATAGGCCCAATGTTGGTCCTAAGATAAAAGTGGATATTCTTGTGGTTTTTATGCATAAAAAGATATATAAAACCTCTATTATGACCTCATAAACATTTCTTAGTCTATTTTAATCCATTCATAAAGTTATAATTGAAAATGACATCCACTTTGGATTCTAGGCCTAACAATGCCTAATAAGCCTGCTTGCAAATTTTGCCACCTAAACCATCCTATTGGGTTCCCTCCTTATTTGAGGTGTTTATCATGCTTTTTTTTATGTATTACAACTTATAATACATAATAAAAATTTTCCTTTAGGTCTTGGCCCATAATTTTCACCTTATTCTCCAAAACATGCAAGTTTGTGCATAAAGGGAAGTACCCTCTATTTGAGACAAAAATAGAGGGCACTTACCCTATTTAATCATAATAAATTAGATTTAGATGAGATAATAAAAGTTTAAAATATGATATATACCAAATATTTTCCCTTTATAAATTAGTTTTACCTTCCAAAAGCTTTAAGACCCAAGACAAACCTATGTGGAGTGGATTGTATGCAAAGTTTGAGGAATGGAGTGCATATTTTTTTTATTAGAGCTCATTAATTATTCTATTATCCATGTAAATATCCTATTTTTATAATTAATATCATTATTAATGTGTCTTAGCTTTTCTCATCACTTTAAATCTCTACATACTTCTTACCATACACACTATTTAGACAAGACTAAGTATAACCCTAACTATATTTCCTATTTTGGAGGGTACCTATAGGTGTAGTTACATGGTTAGAATTTGAAGATAGTATATATACCTTCCTTTAATATTTTAAGGTCAATTAATATATATTTATACTTTTATTTCCCTTGTATAGGCTTCATCCATCAGCTAGTTACCATGTTCAACTTACTGTCTACCTACCTAGTTGTATGTGAGCATTTTCTTGATGGAACACTTGTAGGTGGTCATGGGAGACAAAGAAAAGTATATCAACATTATCCTAATGACATTAATTTTCATTGTTACACCATTAAATCAATTAGGACATTCCAAACATGAGAGCATGTTCCATTTTCAATCTTGGGTGCTAGAGTCACCTTGGGGTTTCAAATCTTGTAGGTGTTACCATCTAACTTTAGTGCATAAATGGACAAATTTAGGTCTCTAAAAAACCATCCCCAAGTCATATACCCTTGATATTTTTCAAAGTTTATCTTATATTTATAGGATTAAATAAATGGTCACTAGATTCATTAAAATCCATTTGCAACCTATTTTTATGTCATACACAAAATAATGAGGTCCTTTTGTTTTGTGTTTTTAGGGAAAAGGTCCCTGAATATAGTCATTGGGGTTTTTAATGGTTCCTTACTCCTTTACTAGTAATATATAAATTCAAATGATCCTCACATAATATCCTCAACACATGAAAACTTTAAAAGAGTTTCAACTTATCCAATATTCTTCATATAATCACCTTTATATCTCTACCATTGTCACATGTAGATGGTTATACCATTGTGCAGGTAGTATATGTTGAATAATAGGCAATGTGAAAGAAATATGTGTTTATGAATCACTTTATACCTTCACCAAGGTTTCTAAATGTTTTTTTATCACTCAAATGGATTGAAACACCTATAAAATCTCCCCTTTCAACATGACATCCTCCAGAGGGCACATGTAGGTGTGTATGAGTTGTATGCAGGCAGACAGGAGCATTAGAAATGAGTGTGAATTATGAACATGAAGTATGATATTATCATAAATATAATGTCAAAATAAAGTAAAATAATTCATATTGACATGTTATCCTTCCTTTGATGCACCTGTAGCTGCATACCAATGGTAGAATGTATAAGTGACTGAGTATGACTATCACAGTCTCTTCTTATTAACAAGTTAAGATTTATTATTTATGTAAATATTATTATATTTTATTCCAAATATTTATATTATCATTACACTTCCATGAATCATGTTCAACATGCTCCATACATGTGATTCCCTATGACTGCAAGTGAGAATGAACAAGAAGTTGATTATGAGTAACAAGATTCAAAATTGATCAAAGCATGGTATGATGAAACATATCATGTAAATGGTTAAAATTATGGAATTAAGACATGTTGAACATCATGTTCCATCTACATGAGACCTCTATAGAGAATCAACATTCTATAAACAAGGAAAACTTTCACTCAGACATCACATGGTGACACCTTCCTGTAACATGAGATGACTTTCTCATTAAAACACCATGAAAAATGAAAAAAATAATGAATATAATTTTTAAATAGATATAATATCCTCTAGAGTCAACATAACCAATTTTATTATATGGACCTATCAAAAATAGAGCAAAACCTATAAGGTGCAGAAAATAGTGAGCAAAAAAACATAATCAACTTGTTAGAGATTGTTTAAAAAACATATTTAATCAACGTTAAAAATATTTTTATGAAAATGGAACTCTCTAAGTTTAATTTAACCTCCCAAAGTAATTTTACCTAAAACCTCTTCATCTTTCCATACCAAACACAAACCTGTTGACTAGTTTTATATGTCTAGAAGGGCGAAGAAGGAGCAACATACTTTCGGGGCTTTTTCTAGAAATTATAGAGTACTTAAAGTGTAGAAATTGGTTTGAAGAAGATGAAAAAACATTCTATGACCTTATTCCATGTTTCACATTCCCTCATGGGCTGTACAAGTTCCAAACTCTTCTCTTTTCAGTTGGTTTCTTGATTTTAAGTTAGATAACCTATAATTTTTAGATGGGACTAACATTCTTGATAGGGAATGTAACTTATTGGAAATTTGAAATGAAACCAAGAAACTTGGACACCTTGAAAATCATGACACTTGAATTTATGGTCCCTAAATGGCTCAAAAAGATATGAGGATTAAAATGACTAAGACCAAAGCTAATATAGCATTAAATAACATCAAAAGACCTATAATACACCCTATGACATAATAATAGACCCCTAAAATATCTAAAAATTATGTTTTTACCTATATGGGTCCTAATTTGATGTATAGGATCAAATTTGGTCAACAAATTGGTGACTCATAGGGGTAGTATACCTGCTATACTAAATATCAGTAACCTTATCCTATCCATGGGCTAAGGATTCATCTGAAGTCTAAGATAAACGTGAAGCACTGACACTTGAAAATAAGTCTTTGACCAAGATAAGACAACTAATTACCTTAACCACATAAAAAAAAAGACACACATAAATAAAATAAAACACACTAACAAGATGCACATGTGTGTTCAAAGCACTTAGGAAAATAGAAAACAAGTAACTATACACAACTAACAACTAAGTATACCTCCTTTCCAGGATCAAAAGGAAAGTTTCTTAAATATTCTTCTTCATGAGATGAGTCATAGTACCAAGCATATTTCTCCTTGGATAGGATGCTTGGTAGATCATACCTCTTCCTTGGTACTTCACTTTATTTGATCTAAGTATATCATCCTCAAATAGGTCTCTAATGTAAAATTATTCCTCTTAAATTTTTATACATAACTCATACTATTTCCTACTCTTCATCTCATGATCAACTTGTATCTTCTTGGTAGGCATGCATTCAAGAAGAGTGTTTTATTATTCTTTGGAAGATTGAGGCCAATATAAACTTGTCCTATCCTTCAAAATATGATGTGTTTCTCCCAACTAGTTGAGAGGATGATGTCCCATTTTGATAATTTAAAACATGTCATCATGGAATGGATATGCCTCTTGAGAAGACAAATTTGAGAAATTATTTTTTATTTTCATACTCACTTGAGTGTCAAGGATACCTTCTCCATTTTTTATTAGATCATAGCCCCTTTTAAGAGGTGTATTAACTACTCCAATGATTGTAAATATTTCATCCCAAATATGATTAGATATTTTTTCTTGCTCATCTATGATATCTTGGATAGTGATGGGAGAACCAAAGATGATTTCCTCTTCTTTGGAAAATGGAAAACATTCTTCCATATCAACCTAATCAGAAGTTTCCACATAATAAATCACATTTTATTTAGAATTTATGACTTATTGAGGTCTCTCAAGTTACATATCAACTATTATAACATGAATTTACTTCTCAAGGACTAAAAGATCCTCAATTTATTTCTCCCTCTTGGTGATGCCAATGCTAGGCATTTTGTAATCAAGTTGCACTATCTAACAAGGATGCCAAGGAGCTATGTTTTCTTCAAGAAATATTTATAAATTATTATCAACCAAATGCTCCTATTTAGGTTCCCACACAATATGTCCATCAAGGCAAAGGGTGATGAACTAGTTGGTCGAGGTGGAACAAAGAACTCAACATCAGATTGAGAATGAATTGTAGGGGATTATTTTAGGAGTTCTTGAGGAAAGGGAGGAAGACCTTGGGATAAAATAGATTTTTATTCTTCCTTTCATATAAAAACCACTTAATTGAAATATGATTCATCTTGAGTACTCTCTTGAGGGAGGTTAGATGGGGTGTGTTTAGTCATAGGATCTTCTTTTGGCTCTAAACCTTACATCACACCTTGCCTTAACAATTTCATTATTAACTCTAACTCTTAAATTTTCTTGGGTAGGTTCTCTTGGAAAAGTATCTCTAGAATTTGTTAGGTATAATAATGATGATAGGGAGTATAATAGGGATGAAATGGAAGACAAGGAGTCTCTTGAGGAAGGGTGGGAAGGTTTGGCATAGGATCAAGCTCATTCTCAACTTCACACTCTTTATCAAGGATTTTATCCTCTTTCTTTTTCTATGATTCCACTACCTTATTCAAGATTAATATGTTAGGATTATGAGTCTCTTATTGAGGTAGTGATGTAATTTTATGAGTGGATTAAGTGTTCAAGAAACTTGGAATCTCTTTGGGCTTGGATTATCCACCTTGTCTCCAACTTGGGATTTCATATCTAAAAGTCTCCTCTTGAGGTAGGGGTGTAATGAGAGAGGGTAATTAGGGAATAGATTATAATTTATTTTCTAATGAGATGGATTTATGAATTTACTTATTGGATAACTCAATCTAACTATCAAGGTATTCTTTATAAACAAGGCTTATCTTTCTAATTCTCTCTTCCAATTGATTGTGAAAAATATGACTTTGATAAGATTGATTCGGATCATGAGTAGGGCTCAAGTGGGACTGATATCAATATTAGTTAGGTGTATATTAGGTATGACATACTATGTGAGGTTTTTACTCATGAATTCTTAGCCTATCTTCTAAAGATTCAACCAAGCCACCCATATCTAGCATCTCAATTATAAGCATTGGCCAATTTGGTCTCTCAATAGTTTCCCACTCTCTTTTAACTATATATAATGAATATATCACATTATGAATGAAATTACTAGGAATATATTTACCATGTCCCCTTCATGTGTCAAGATATATTATGTACCTCTCATATCCCAAAAGAGTTTTTTTGAAAGTGGCAATGGACTTATTTCAGAAGTGATTAGGCTAACTAAAAGGACCAATATATTTGGAAGGCTCATTATAAGACTGATATAAATCATGAAAATTATGATAAGGGTCATATTGGAGCTAGTAAGGATCATAAAAAAGATGATAAGAATCACACAAATGCTAACAGGGAATGCCATAAGCTTGAGTTATCTCACTAACTTCATTAAAATAGTATTCAATAACAAAACTAGCCATGGAAATTCATTGGCAATAAAGAACACAAAGAAACATATTACCAAAAATATTCAAAGGAAAACTTGGGATACTTGACTAGCTACTGTAACTTTAGAGTCACCATTGATGCTTGGATAGATGCCTCTAAAGGCTAATGTGTTGAAAGATAACACCAAAAATATTTTAACTTCTTAGAAAAAAATCCCATATGGCATGCCAAAAACCATTTTCACTTGTATTTTAACCCTTTTAGGATATGTCTCATCTCTCCTCATCTAAGTGTCATAATTGAAACACCTCTGGGTTATGGGTAGCCTAAGAATGAGGTGAATCTTTAGATAGGGCTAGATCCCTTGATGTACCACTTGTAGATCACTACTACACCTATGTTCATAATGGAAAAGGGAGATAAAAATGAAATTAAACTATCCTAAAGGAGGTGATACACAAAATTAAATGATGAATACCAACTAGCTACATGTTACACATGATAAGAAAGGACTAACTAGACATACACTCTCTAATTTGAATCTTCTCACATTAGTGTTTTATTATGAGGTTATGTTGAATGTTTAGGCTATGAGGACTAGACAAGAGGTATATAATGACACTATTGAATAGGATAACTCACTCAACCTTGAGACTTCCTAGAAAACTTCACATGACCTATAAGAATAAGCTATGAATAAGTGAGAGAATGAGATAATAATGCTAAAGAAACCATAGTAATCACTAAACAAAATCCATCATTTAAGTAAACACACTATTAATAGTCATATAAGAGGTAAAATCAATTATTTTTATTGATCTAATGATATGAAAATGATCAGGGCTTCACCATACTTAGGTAGAGCATCTTTTATAAACCCAAAAATGGCTAGTTCTTATAGTACTTGAGAGAAAGAAGAGAAGAAATAAGTCCAAAGGTCACAAGGACACTTATAATTCTAAGAGAAGGAGTTACATGTGAATGATAAAATATTTTTAAACTCATCATGCAAATTCAAGAATAACAAGTGTCAATCCAAGGCATAAAACTCTTAAAAAGTGTCATGAAATTCCTTTTGCTAGCTCAAAAAATTGACTTAATGATTTAGCCCTGTAGAATATCACAAAAATAACTAGGTATAGATCTAATTATTGGAATTATAGGGAAAGGTTGTATAAATTCTTCTCCATGTATTGGATGCATTCTTGATCACTTGGATTCCTTTAAAAGTGAGCCATCACTACCTATACTTAAAACAAACTCATATTTCACACACATTATACACTTGGCTTTCAAAATATATTAATTTTTACATGAAAATACATGAAATGGAGTGGATGAAATTTTGAATAATCTCCATGACTTTATACTACTTAGGTAGAGCTTAAAAATCCATCCATTTGAAGTTCACACTCTTCTCATTATCATCATCATTATGCCAGTTCTGACTGGCTAAGATGAGAGATTTTTTGGATCACTTAGGAGGTTTTACAAGGAATTAAATGGATATGGAGAGTTATCTTAAGTCTAAATATTCCTTCCAAATTTTATTTTATCTCTTGAAACCTCCTAGAATTGCATAATACATAAAATAGTAAAAAATACCCTATTTTGTACTCCATTCATATAATTTCATAAATTCCAAAAGGATGGGGAGGGGACTAAGAGAGTACTATGCAATTTTAAATTACTTTAACATTCATTTCACCCCACTTAGATATCCCTCCAACCTCATATTCCCAATCAGGTCTTTATCTAAGGGTTTATCAGGGTTTCGAGTCACTTCTACTCTTAAGGATTATTCATGAAGGTTAGATGTTGGAATTTCAAAAAAATTACACAAATTAATATTTTAATACCTCCATAAACTCCTTAAATCTACATTCAAATCCTCAATGGAGATGTGATTATCTCAAGTTGCTCACTCGAGCCCTTTCTTCCATTCACATAGGCCTAATGTTGGTCCTTTACCAAAAGTGGATCTCCTTGTGGTTTACGTACATATAAAGTTATTTAAAACCTCTATTATGACCTCATAAATATCTCTTATTCCATTGTAATCCATTACTAGAGATGGAATTGAAAATGACCTCCTCTTTGGATTCTAGACCTAACCGTGCCTAACAAACCTGGTTGCAAACTTAGCCCCCTAGACTAGCCTATTGGGTTCCCTCATTTTTTTAGGTGCATATAATATTTTTTTGGATGTCATAAAAATTATAATTCCTACTAACAAGGTTACTTCAGCTCCTGGCTCATCCTTTTCACCTTATTCTCCAAAACCTATGAGTTTGTGCATAAAGGGAAGTACCCTCTGTTTGAGATAAAATAGATGGTACTTACCGTATTACATCATATAAAATAAATGTTTTATGAGATAATTCAAGTGTATAATATTACATATTCCAAATATTTTCCCTTGATAAGGTTATTTGACCCTCCAAAAGCTTTAATACCCAAAATAAAACTATGTGGAGTGGACTATATGTAGGGTTTGAGAAATGGATTGCATATTACTTTATTAGAGATCCTTTGTGCTATTTTCATGTCAAGATAATATTGATATCATGAATAAAATTATTAATTTTTATTACTTTCTCATCAATTTAAATCTTTACATACTCCTTCCCATACACCCTACTTAGGCAAGACTATATTTCCTATTTTGGATGGTACTTGTAGGTGTAATTGCATGGTTAGGATTTAAAGATAGTATATCAACATTATTTTAATATTTTAATGTTAATTATCATGTATTTATACCTATATTTACCTTTTATATGCTTCAATCATCACCTAGACACCATGTTTAACTTACTGTCTGCCTACCTAGTTGTAGGTGAACATTTTCTTGATGGAACACCTGTAGGTGGTCACGGGAGACAAAACATAGAATATAAAAATTATCCTAATTAGCTTCATGTTAATTGGTATACCATTAAATCAGTAATTCCATTCCAAACATGGGATTATGTTCCATTTTCAACCTTGGGTACTATAGTCACCTTGGAGTTTCAAATCCTATAGGTGTTACTGTCTAACTTTAGTGCATAAATGGGCAACTTTAGGTCTCTCAAAAACCATCCTCATTAAGTCATCCACCCTTCATAATTTTCAAATTTTATCTTATATATATATATATATATATATAATTCAATAAAATTTCATTACATGCATCAAAATTCATTTTAAACCTTGTTTTATGTCATCCACAAAATGGTGAGGTCTTGTGTTTTGTGTTTTTAGGGAAAAGGTCCTTGAATACAGTCATTAAAAATTTTAATGGTACTTCACTCCTTTCCTAGTAATATATAAATTAAAATTATCCTCCCATAATATACTCAACATGATATAACTTCAAAATTGTTTCAAATTATCCAATATTCTTCATACAAGAACCTTTATATCTCTACCAATGTCACTTGTAGGTGGTTATTCCACTGTGTAGGAAGTATATGTGGAATAACAGGTAGTGAGAAAGACATATGTGTTTTTGAATAAATTTATACCTTAACTAAATTTTCCAAATGTTATGTTATCACTCAAAAGGACTAAAACACCTATCAAATCTCCCCTTTCAACATGACATCCTCTAGAGGGCACCTGAAGGTGTGTATGAGTTGTATGCATGTAGACAAGATCTTGGAAGGGAGTGTGAATTATGAACATGAAGTATGACCTTATCATAAATATTATAAATTTTTAATTTATCAATATATATCTCTTAATATTATGTCAAAACAAGGTAAAATACTTCATATTTATGTGTTATCCTTCCTTTAAAGTACCTATAGGTGCATACCAAAGGCAGAATGTGTGAGTGTCTAAGTATGACTACCATAATATCTTCTTATTAGAAAGTGAAGGTTTATAATTTATTTTCATAGTATTAGATTTTATTACACATATTTAAACTCTCATGACACTTCCATGAATCATGCTCAACATGCTCCATACACATGATTCCCTATGACTGCAAGTGAGAATGAGAAAGGAGTTGACTATGAGTAGTAAGACTAAAAGTTGATCAAAGAATGGTGTGATGAAACAAATCATATAAGGGGAAAATTATAGTGTTAAGACATGTGTAAAATCATATTCCATCTACATGAGACCTTTTTAGAGAATTAACATTTTAAAAATAAGGAAAACTTTGACTGAGACCTCATATGGTGACACCTTCCTACGACATGAGATGACTTGTTCATCAAAACACCATTAAAGATGAAACAAAGCATGAAAAACATTATATATATATATATATATATATATATACATACATATATATATATATATACATACATATATATATATATACATACATATATATATATATATATATGTATGTATATATGTATGTATATATATATATATATATATATATATATATATATATATATATATATATATATATATATATATATATATATATATATATATATATATATATATATATATATATATATATATATATATCCAACATAATCTAGAGTCAACATCACCAACCAGATTGTATGGACCTATCCAAAATAGAGAAAAACCTATAAGGTGTAGGTAATAGTGAGAAAAAAAACATAGTCAACTTGTTAGAGATGGTTCATAGAGTACAATTGACCAATATTCAAAGTATTATTATGGAAATGGATCTATATTAGTGTAATATAACCTTAAAAATGAATTTTACTTGAAACCTCTTTAACTATCCATACCAAGCACAAACCTATTGACTAGTTCTATGTGTCTAGAAGGGTGAAGGAGAAGAATGGTTTTGGGCCTTTTTTAGAACTTAAAAAGTACTTAAAGTTTATAAATGGGTCTAAATAAAATTAAAAGACATTCCATCACCTTCTCTCACATTTCACCTTCCCTCATAGGTTGTACAAGTGCCAAACTCCTCTCTTTTCAATTGGTTTCTTGGTCTTTGGTTAGATAACCTATAATTTTTAGATGGGACTGACAATCCTGATAGGGAATATAACTTATTTGATGTTTGAAAGGAAAATAGGACACTTGGACTCCTTGAAAACCATTCCACATACATTTTTTACCCTTAAATGGTTTAAAAAGACAAAAGTTAAAATGACTAAGACCAAGGCCAATATAGCATTAAATGACATTAAAAAACCTATAATACACCCTATGCCATAATACTAGACCCCTAAAACATCTAAAAATAAATTTTCCACCTATAGGGATCCCAATTTAACCTACAAGGTCAAATTTGGTCAACAATAAAGATTTCATACTCTTTTTTGTGCTCATTAGACCCATCATTGACCTCATCATCAATCCCATGTCTCTTTTAAGGAGGAGCAAGCTCAGTCACTTCTTAAAATTCTTGTATTATGTCATAATACTATTGCCACATATCATCAACTCCTCCTTAAGTCTCATGCTCATGAATTTATTCTTCTTTGGTATGTAGAATTGCATTTCCATTTTAACTATCAAGTTTTACTATATGTACACCATCATCATCATCATCATCCATATGCAAAAAATAATTTCCCCATACAGCTTATAAAAAAGTATAATCATAGATTAATTAAATGGATTCATCACATTCTTCATGAATAATATATGTTCCCATACATGTCTCTTCTATGAGTTTATATGGATCAAATCCATAATGTACAGTTCCCCACTTATCAAGGAAAAGATCAGATATGTCATCAAGAGGTGCCAAAGATTATTGACCATTAGGATGGTTTCCATCCTTAGTGATAGTGTAATTCATGTTATATGTGTTTGGTACATAAGATTCCACATGAAATTTATCTAAAGTTTCAAACTTTACTGAAACCTTATCACCAAAGCTAGTCTTAAATTCCATATATGACCAATTAGAATTTAAGTACCCCCTAATCTTAGCATAAAGTCCCTTGACAAATATAAAGTAATGTGGGGTGGTACATCCACCATTAAAACATCATATGAGATAGAGAAGGTAGTAAATCATGAATATTTAGCTACAAACCTTTGATAATGCCAACTATTTTGGTAGCTAATCTATCTAAATGTAACACCCCCTTGGAGTTTGGTTCACACTTAAAATTTATCTTTTTAACTAATTATTTGGGCATGATTAAGGTGCTTGATCCAATTTCAATCAAGAATTTATGAAACAATTCATCTCCAATGATTATAGAGAGGTAAAAAGGAGAAGGTTAATCTACTCTTTCAATTTTAGTTGTCTGCCATACTTAGTCTTCAATGCATTTTCCAAAACTACCCCTCTTTCATTAGGTTGTCTAGGCATTGCATTGAGCTTGTAGATCTCATTTTAGAATATATCTCTTTGTCCAAGAATGGATAATGTATCACACATTTGGATTATTAAATGAACCTTATTCATTTGTTCAATAATGCTCATAGGAGACATGTCAACCTTATCATGTCCTCTAGTAGTCATACCAATACAAATAATTTGTATTACTCTATGTATATAAGGAGATTTAGAATTATAAAATATATAATCTACTTGAGAAATAGGGGATGTATTTAACACACCTATCCCTTGGGTTATTAGATAGTTCACGTTTGGACCATGTGTTATCCCTTATAGCTATTCAACTACTCTATTCTTTGACCTTGTATTTGTAGCTATAGAATTTGAGTCTATGTTTAAGTTCCCTTTATAATTGATTGTGGATGAATATTATTTAAATTAGTTCATGAAGGTAGACTATGATTTAGAATTATCTCGATTACTTTCTCCTCTACTAGGCATCTCTTCTTGAGTCATAGCAGGCATTGTTACCCATTATACCATAAAATATTGGCTTAATGTCTCAATTTCATAGGTGGATGAGTCATGAGGCTAATCCCATGGAAGTTAATCTCCATTATCTTATAGAATTTTATTTTGGATAGGTACAAAAGACATTGAAGTAGAAGGAACATTCTAATTTTGACCATTATATTGTTTTACTTAAGTTAGTTACCCTTATCCTTGAGAGTAGTCATGAAAAGATGGTATAGGATCTTGACACAAATGATAGGGATGATTTGGTTGATAAGATCCTTTAAAATATCTCCATTTCTAATATTTTTGTTTCTTCTTGAGATTTTGGTTCTCTTCTCTAAGAGACTTTATCACATGTACATCATTTAACTTAGTCACCTAATTGGAGGAAACTTTCTTATGTTTGGGTATGGGGATTGGATTCATAGTGGGCATAGGAGTTTATGAATCATAAAATAAAGGCATAAGGGGTATAGGAGAGAAATTAATATCCTATATAAGGAAATTCTCAACCCTTATAACACTCTCATAAACATTAGGCAGTGTATCCCCTCCCATAGATTGAATCATCATGGATATGTCACCATTTAAAGCCTTAAGATAATATAAGAAAGAATGATTTAAAATAAGCCTTAACAAGATTGGGATCCTATCCTATGTATTTTTATATCTTGTGTTGAAATCTTGACTTACTTCTTGAGGGGACCTCTTTATAGTAGTTAGTTAATTAGTCAAAAATAAGTGGTCATTCTTATCTTCAAATCTCCTTCTCAAAGAGTCACCAAATTTGTCTCATGTAGTGATAGAATTGGGAGCCAAAGTCCCATACCAATGAAGGGACTTAACCTTGAAGTAAAAATCCAAAAACTTGATAGCGACATTCTCCTCAATAATGTTATGTATATTGAAAAAATTAGGAATGTTCCTTATGTGCTTAATAAGGGTAATGGTAGATTCTCCTCTATAGGAAAGAATTCCTTTGAGGACTAACATAGGAATGTCATCATATTGAGAAAGTGATAGTGGGATATGACCATTAAAGGCAATAAAGGGAAGGTTATTTGGTGCTTCCATCTTGTAAATTGGACCCAACATGAGTCTCCTAATAGGTATGCTACCAATAAAATATTTATTTGGATATGGATGAGTGTTAGCAAATATCTTTAATATAACTAAATAGTAATTCATCTCTAAAAAATCAAAAGGAATACCTTTATTATAATATCTTATGCTTTCCTTAGGCATTAAATTTAGGTACTTTCCTTCAACCAAGATCCAATAATTGTTGGAGTTACCAAATACTGCATGACAGAAGCTAATAAACTTCAAATTCATCAAGATCAACATATAGCTTAGACAAATTTTTGGATCATGATTCTTACTGGGCATACCAATAATATTATCACCCAAATTTTCACACTAAGGAGGGATACTCAAGACTCCTCAAAATTTTAATAACATTAAAACACCTCATATGTTGTGGGTAACAATTTTAAGAGGTGAGTCTCTAGATTATGGGATATATCCCATGTATAACACGTCAAACTAATCACTAACCTACTTGATTTAAAGTAAAAGGGATAGAATGATATTAAAAACTTTTATAATGGAGGTGATGCACCAATTTAAACTCTATAACTTACTTGAACTTATACTTTGGAAAACAACTACAAAACTAATCTCAAAATATAAGGTAGTTCTAACAAAATACTTTAAAATGAAGGTAAAATGTAACATAGTATTCAAATTGGATGACTAATAGGCCTAATAATGGTCACTAATAACCTTCATTACATTTAAAATCACAAAAATCTGCCATCTACACATCATATAACCGGCTAGAAAATAGATTTCCCACACAAAGCATGAAAGAGATAGATGAATACAAGGAAAGATAACTATCACTTATCATTTAAAAACAAAATAATTAATACACTTATGTGAGACTTGAGAAAGATAAAAATAATTTGAATTCTTTATTCAAAATTCAAATTACTATTCAAATCATCAAGGCTTGACCATAACAATATGTGGATAATGTTACAATGCCAAAAGAGGTAGCATATATAGATAATGAGGAAAAGAGAGAGAGAAGGAGGCACATTGGAGAGAGCCAATGACAAATGTAACTCTTCACAAGATGGAAAAGGGGTTAGATTTAGTGATAACATTCCACTTAACATGTTTTCATCTCTTCTTATGATTTTTTCTTCACAGTGGTACAAGAGACCATTCACTTTCCTCACTATGTAATCATCCCTAAAATTGCCTTTATCAACTCATCAACATTATTTGACATGTTGATAAACCTTTCATGTATTAATAAACTCCTTAAAATATCCTTGACATCTTTCATCAATTTTAAATCTCCTCATACTGACATTGAAGTGATAATTATCTCTCTTAGGTCTCTTAAAGCTCATTTGACTTCACTATGCCTCTCCTTGCTCAAATGGCTCAAATATTGATTCTTCCTTTAGCGATGCAATATATTTCCATGGAAGGATTATCTAAATCATGAAAAACCTAAATAAACCCATTTGGATCCATCAAAAACTCCTAAAGATCTTATTTTTTACCTAAAGCTTGCATTTTTTCCCAATTCCTTGTAGCCCTAAAAACATACAAAGCTCATTGTGTAAGACAATGTACATATGATCCTTAGAAACTATGCATAGTTTTGAGTACCATTATTCCATTACATGTCTTTACCAGATTTCATGACCAAATTTTAGGTGGAAGTGTACTTATTCACTTGATATTTCCTATTGATTAGGCCTCAATTAGGTCGTTAAGCCTAGAAACCGAGTTGTAGCTCCAAAATTTTCCCACACAAGTGAAA
This sequence comes from Torreya grandis, assembly GCA_037957365.1. Taxonomy (NCBI): domain Eukaryota; kingdom Viridiplantae; phylum Streptophyta; class Pinopsida; order Cupressales; family Taxaceae; genus Torreya; species Torreya grandis. Next base: position 1,208,416 of record JARHVA010000848.1, on the reverse strand, counting down.
CCACAAAGAAGTTTTTTAATAACTTTTACTACCCCATTACCATGATACATATCAAATTTAGGATTCTTAGACCTTGTGTAGATAATTTAACTATGAAGTGGAAAAAAACCTAGCCTTTCACAAGCCTTTTTCACATGGCTTTCAATAATTAGACTTGTAAGAACACTTTTAAGGTGATATGTAAGGATTTTTTATCTTAAGATGTATAATACACCTCAATCCATCATTCCCAATGGTTTTAATCTATCCATGATGTCAAAAACATTATATTGAGCCCAAATCCTTGAAAAATCATAGCATTTAATATGTCCATATAGATGTAGGTATAAACAAGTGTCATGGTGATAATCTTCCTAGAGTGAATAATGATGTCCAAGTGGTTTCAAGATAAATCAAACTCATTTAAAATACCTTAGAATCTAATATATTTTAACATGTTCCTATTACGGTTTTATGAGGGTTTAAATTTGTTTAGGTTCTTAACAATTGCTCATAAACCCTAGGGCCTTAAATACTAAAAAAATGCCACAAAATTCAAGTGCACAAGTGTCCTAAACTAACCTTAGATGCTCAAGTTCCCATGAAATTTTTGCATATATATCTAAGCTTGATAAAGTGTTCCTCAGGTCTCTATGATGCCATTAGAGAGTGATATATAGTTCAAACCATTGTTCATGAAGGTTTGAGGCCTAAAACAATAATTAGTGTTATTATATTGGAGTATGGAGAACCATTCACCATCATTAAAAAACCATTGGACCCCATGCACAAGGTTAGAGTCACATTACACAAGAGAACCTTGGTCTTAAACTAAAATCATGCACTTAGAAGGGCTTAAGAATGTTTTAGAGGCCAAATTTACACTTTTATTTTCTTGATCTACTTATGTATGACCATATAGGGTATTTACCATCATTATTTAACTTATAAATGTCCTCAAGTTCCCATTTTACCCTAAAAACCCATTATTTTCATGATTGTACTTATAGGCCTATATGTTTGGTCTTAGGCTTAATAGGCCTATCAACCTTGACTTAATATTCATTGAATTTGAGGGATATATGGAGGTTATGATATCACAAGATAAAAAATTTCATTTGAATTATTTTTCCTCAAACCTCCTCTCTTCAAACCAAATAGTCACCTTTCTTATCAAGAATTTATCGGCCTATAGGAGGCAAATTGACTGTGTGCCTATAGGGTTAAAGTGAGTTTGTTTTGATCACTATATATATAATCTTATTTTAGGTTTATTTGAACTCAAATTACTTTTTTTTAACTTTTATATATATCTAAAATCCAACCCCATTATGTGCACTCCATCTTCTTCTCATGTTTGAAACCAACTTGAGCTACTCAGACCAACCTATAGATAGTCATTTGGGGTTTCATTATATCTTAGTGTTTAGGATATAAATATAAATCCATAAGAAAAATAATTACCTTTATTATAATATTCACAACTTATTTATCTTCTTTTGAACCTTTTTAACTTTTGTAAGACCCTACACCCTCACTTTCATACATGTCTTCTCTCTTGTATCTTCTCAAGACATGGTTGTAGGTTTTCATTTTCTCAATGTGGTTGGTCATCACATGAGAGAATTATGAGGTTTATATTATAAATAAATATGTCTCATTTGTTATTTTAATCTTACATGTACATTATCAAGTTTTCTCCATACTGATTTAAGGCCTCAAACTACTGAATATTGTCATTCTACCTATAGGTGGTGAATGGGTGTCTTGAGCATTGGTCTTTGAGGTCATGACTTATATATTAATATTGGACCTATAAAAATATTGAAAAACTATATTTTATTTATAATTTATGCCATAAAACTCTAATCTTAGTGCACATTTTATGTATCTATCATGAAAAAGAGACCTACAAGTCTGCAAACTATAGGTCTACATTTTTCAAGTTTTAGGCCTTGAATGATGGTTGACTTGATATATTTTATCCTAATATCATTTACCCATTATATCCTCAAATATATTGTGAGGTAAATAATCTCATACAACTTTCATAAGGTATGATTAAACCTTTTTAAGCCATCTTTACAGGTAGCCTCATAACATAATTTTTAAGTCAGGAACATGAATGTTACTTTGGAGGATTATATACATAATTATAAGTCATATTGTGGATTCTTGAATGAGGTGATAGGTTTTTGAAAACATATAACCATAAATTTTATGCATTTAAACCTATCAAATTTTCCAAAACTTTAAATGGAAATTTGTGACATATCCCTCATGAAGGCTCCTCTTAATCCCATAGAAGCTCAAATGTGTGAATCAGATGGAAACAAGTGTTTAATTATTTTTCATATCCATAAAAACCTCTTGTAGTAATAATAATGCTCTAAAAATCTCCAAACTACATGAAATTAGTGTAAAACATGAGCTTATGGGTCTACTAGGGGTTTTTGACTACCTATCTTGTTAGTGATGGTTCATACAACTCATCCCATTAAACCCTAAAATATTTTAATGAATTTTAAGCCCATTATGTGTCCCTCTTATACCTAGGATCATTTGATCCAACTCCTCTATACTTTCATGAACCAAGCATAAAATTTTGGCCTCTTTGAGATCGTAAAGAGATTGACTAGGATTCTAACTATTTTTCTCCATTTGTTGACCTCTCAAACACCTATGTAAGTTCATTTTTAGGGTTGAGAAGTTGAAAAGATACTTTTATACACAATTTCACATAAAGGTGGATCATTTTGGCTATACAAGTGACTTAAAATTGTCACCTTTTGAATGATTATCTATCTTTGGATGTTAGACCACAATTTTATCTAAATAACCATTATCTTACCACATTATGACACCATGAACATTATAATATTTATTTAAGTGTTTTTCCTTAACAATAATACATATAATCCCTCAAATTTGGCTTAGAAAGTGACTTAAAAACCTTGGGGTGAATGACAAACATGGTAGAATATTAATTCGTGACTATATGACTTACAAGACATAACTAAACCTGATATAATGACTCATCACAATGATATAACCTTGAACACATATGACAAACAACATTAGATCATGAATGACCTTTGAATATGATACAAGTATATAAAGAAACCAAACCTTAAACAATTCTAATCAAGGATTTAATTTACCACTAGAAGACCATTACAAGACCAAGGTGACCATATACAATCTTGGAGAGCCTTATGAAAAATTTTAAACTATAGGGGTTGACCCTTTTGACCTAGGATGTCAAAAATGGTCAATAGTTAGGAATGAAACACTAAATTTTTAGTATTGCTATAAAATCTAAGATGAGACCTAGTATCAAATACCATCAATACAAACATGTTGGTTAGGTATTCAATTTGGTTTATAAAATTATTTGGTTATTAATATTGTAGTGTATAATCATTATGACTTTATTGATTTATGAAGTCCCTTTAATTTATAATGATAATTGATCGACTATGTTATTAATTGAGAAGTGTGTTTTATATGCATTGAGTTGTGGTATGCATGAGTATATGAAGCATATAACATTTTGTGTTTAATAATTGGTTCACTTTTAAAATTAATAGTTGTGTAAATATTAATTACTTAGTAGGAAGTGTTGGATTTATTTTTTATAACTAGTGTAGCTTTCATTGAAAAAGTCATATATAGACATAAGGCTACTCGATTTAAAATGGAAGGTTGATTTAAGGTAGGTTGGTCAATTAGATTGGTTGGATCATTTTTTAGGTATGTAATTGGATTTCATTATATGTGTTATTATTATAGAATGAATTTTCATTTTATAATGGAGTTAATATAGTTGGGAAAGGAATATAATTACTATATATGTTGTTAGATGTTTCAATTGAAATGAGGTTGATTGGATGTGTGTGTGTGTGTGTGTGTGTGTGTGTGTGTGTGTGTGTGTGTGTGTGTGTGTGTGTGTGTGTGTGTGTGTGTGTGTGTGTGTGTGTGTTACTAGGTAAATGTTGACCTTACCCCTTTTTGATGGCATGCATCTCAAAGAGGTTACGATTCATCATAGAGTTTCATTTTTGGTTATTTTATGAAAATTCTAATGTGATGTCCCCAGTGGGGTCCCTATCAGAAGAGTGACGTAGGTCCGTCTGAGCGGTTAGTGACCACGTGTTCCAAGGAATTGTGCCTCAACAATCACTAGTGACTGGCCATATGGGTCTGGAAGAGGACCCAAATCATCCTAAGACTTTTGGTGTGATGACCAGTCCATAGTGGTATCAGAGCTGGGGTCTCAAGGTCGAGACCCACGGAGCGTGGTGGGCTGTGATGTCCCCAGTGGGGCCCCTATCAGAAGAGTGGCGTAGTTCCATCTGAGTGGTTAGTGACCATGTGTTCTAGGGAATTGTGCCTCGATGGTCACTAGTGACTGGCCATATGGGTCTGGAAGAGGACCCAAATCATCTCGAGACTTTTGGTGTGACGGCCAGTCCATAGATACGATAAAAGCTCTGATACCACTGTAATATCCCTTTTTTAGGGTCTCCCTTTTTTAAAGAAAGCTTTGATACCACTGTAATATCCCCAACCAATAGGGAATATAGAAAGACAAAAGCTCTGAACAAAGATATGATTTTGCAAAATAAATTCAATTAAACAAATAAACCACAGTAAATCTCTTAACTGGAAAATTACTAATCTTATTATTCATCAAGTTGATTACAAATAAAGTCCTCTATCATGCATATCAAAGAATATTAAAAATACTATCTTAAAACCCTGGTCTTTTGTAAATCTAGAAATAAACCCTAAATCTAGAATGGCTCAGGTTTCTCTGTCAAAACACAGTCACTGACGTCAGTTATATTACCGTTGTCAGTCGATATACTACCGACGTCAATCTCAGTCGGTCGACCTGCTCTGCCATTATAGGTATTAATTCAACTGATGTTAGTCTTTAGACTACCAATGTCGGTCTATGAGCTACCTACAGCTTTGTACGACCTAATGTAGAACTGTACGAAATTGCATGGATATGTATGGATTCCATATAGAAGCAAGATAATATGTTGCGGCCTCTATGCTGGATATCAGATCTAAATAAATATGGCACTAATACAAAAGATCTAATCTGGATAATTATTTAAATCAAAACTTATGAAATAAATACCTGAAATAGTGTGATAGCTTCTGTATGAAGTTATCTCTCAAACTTGTAAACCCCTATAATAACTTTTGTATGAAGTTATCTCTTAAATTGGCAATAGATCAGCTGATATCTCACAACCTCTGAATTGTACACACTGAAGAGTGGACGTTCTCTAATGCAAATGGAATCTTGGAACCCTTGGCTCAGTCTTCATAGAAGAATTCTTAGCAACAATCAATATCAATAATCATATTCATAATTTAATAATGGCCTCCTCTCCATAAGAAACCCTTATATCTTCCAAAAAGATGCACTTGCCCTAATTAGGGTTTCATAATTAAGAATTAGGGTTTCTCAATTAAAATATGCTAAATAATTAATATTTGATTAAATTAATCAAATATTAATATCTCCCTCAATACATGTCTGATCCTCGAACTGACTGAAGCTGGTGAATCAGGGAGTGATTCTACACATGACCATACCAAAATAAGGGCACTCCACTGCATGTCAAAAATCCATAAATAATAGGAGCTCAAACCAAATGTGTTTGAAACAGCCTGAATGAAAGCCAACTGGAAAAATTTTGCTAATCGAAGCCAAGCCAAGCTCCACCATGACCCTCTATCCATCCTATCAGCCTACGAAGGTCGCATGATAGGCTAATCATCAACTCTGAGTGATGTCACCTAAAAAGGGGACATGACAATCTGCCCCTCCTGAAATTGTTTATCCCCAAGCAATCTCAAAACAATAACCCAATCAATCCACCTGGATCTCATATGTAATTGTGATCTACACTACTATTAATCAATGCAAGCTCTTGCAATATCCTCTAAAATAGAAAAAAGAGGAATCCATTATCAAATGGGTGAATGCAACTCAACCAATCTCTAAAATCACAAATACCAGGTACACATTCCACCATGCTATCTAGAAGGAACACTCCAACTCTTCAATAACTCCCAAATGGAACTACACCAAGTATGTATAATCCACACACTATACCTCTACTATGATCAACATATCTCATCAACTCTTGCTCTAAGTCATACACCACCAAACTCTCAATCACTACACCTATCACCATATCAAGCTGACTACCATGCTTGACTATAGCATGCAACTCAACTGAATGTAACTTCAGTAGAAATGAACCAATACTAGCATTGAGGATAGATATATACTCATCCCCACTATCTCTAACAATCTCGACCATGGGCCCCTTGTGTCCCCAAATACCACAACCTATGACTGTACCAACTTTGGTAAACACTGAAGTCACTCTAACTCCATGGTCACCTCAACCAAATGAAACTGTGACTCCTCGAAAGCCAACTGCGTACTCTCAAGAATCTCAGAAGTCACCTCAAGCTACTGAGTAAGCTCACTCACCTTATCTTCCTTAACCAATAATGCATCATACGCTGTGCTACCCCACTCCATAAGATAATCTCTATCGATTACCAACTGCATATAATCCTATCTCAGAATTTGAATAGCCTCCCATAAAGAGTGGATCTCTGTCAAGGACAAATAACTACCTCCCCATGAAATTCTAGTAGGATAACCCCATCCATTAATTGATAACAACTAATGAGCAGCATCGAAATTCCTGTGAGCGGTAGCAATGTCTCGCTCACTAACTCTCAGCTGACTAGACACATGGTGGCACTAGCTAGATTGTCTCCTAAAATCCTCCTCTGATGCATGGTCCAAAAGACTAGACTCAAAATCATTGATCTCTAGCATACTACCATCCATACTCTATGAATCAACTCCATAGCTCATATCAACATATAGAGTACCAACAACTATATCATTACTGTCCAACTCCTCCATACTGAAAGAAACTATCGAGGAAACTAAGTCCTCAAAACTGTCCACTGCATCCTCCTGTGTGTCATCTGAAATAATTGGATCTTGGGACTCTTCTACAATCTCTATCATATTTGAGAGATCATCAACACTTAGTGTACTAACATCTGAGTACACCTCTACACTCTGAGTGCAAGCATCAGACTCATCCTCATCTAACTCTGAAGAGGTTGTTGCTGAAACTATCTCATCATCACCATCTCCTATCTCATAAGAATCATGGGACATGTTACTATCTTGTCTAACTGATCTGTAGTGCTCCCTCCTCAGCTTAACAAAGTGATCAAAAGACATTCTCTCCCAAACCTCAGGTGATAATAAATCCCACTCCTCATTCACTGCCATATATCGTGTGAATTTATCTTTGAATGTAGGGTCTGAAAGAAATTCACTCATCCTTTTCTAGGTTTTAACCAACTGGTTCAAACTTTGTTTCAGCTTCCTCATATCCTTGTCCCACTATTTCTAATTACTTGAAGTAATCATGGTTACTTAGCTGATTTAATGACCAAGCTACCCAAAATTCCCAATAGGATGGCAGAATTTAGCTCTAATCTACCCAACAAGAGGGCAAAATTTAGCTCTGGTTTGCCCAACAGGATGGCAGGAATTTGGCTCTGATTTGCCCAATAGGATGGTAGGAATTTGGCTCTAATCTACCCAATAGGATGGCAGGAATTTGGCTCTGATACCACTGTAATATCCCCTATCAATAGGGAATATAGAAAGACAAAAGCTCTGAACAAAGATACAATTTTTGTAGAATAGATTCAATTAAATAAATAAACCACAGTAAATCTCTTAACTAGAAAATCACTAATCTTATTATTCGTCCAGTTGATTACAAATAAATTCCTCTATCATGCATATCAAAGAATATTAAAAATACTATCTTAAAACCTTGGTCTTTTGCAAATTTAGAAACAAACCCTGAATCTGGAATGGCTTGAGTTTCTATGTCAAAACACAATCACCGATGTTGGTCTTAGTCAGTCGACCTGCTCTGCCATTGTCAGTATTAATTCCACCAATGTCGGTCTCTAGACTACCGATGTCGGTCTATGAGCTACCTGTGGCTCTATATGACTTGATGCAGAACTGTATGAAATTACATGGATCTGTATGGATTCCATATAGAAGCAAGATAATATGCTATAGCCTCTATGCTGGATACCAGATCTAAAGAAATATGGCACTAATACAAAAGATCTAATCTGGATAATTATTTAAATCAAAACTTATGAAATAAATACCTGAAATACTATGATAGATTTTGTATGAAGTTATCTCTCAAACCTGTAAACCCCTGTAATAACTTTTGTATGAAGTTATCTCTCAAATTGGCAATAGATCGGCTGATATCTCACAACCTTTGAATCACACACACTGAAGAGTGGACGTTCTCCAATGCAAATGGAATCCTGGAACCCTTGGCTCAGTCTTCATAGAAGAATTCTTAGCAACAATCAATATCAATAATCATATTCATAATTCAATAATGGCCTCCTCCCCATAAGAAACCCTTATATCCTCCAAAAAGATGCACTTGCCCTAATTAGGGTTTCTCAATTAAAATATGCTAAATAATTAATATTTGATTAAATCAATCAAATATTAATATCTCCCTCAATACATGTATGATCCTTGAACCGACTGAAGTTGGTGAATCAGGGAGTGATTCTACACATGACCATACCAAAATAAGGGTGCTTCACTGCATGTCAAAAATCCCTAAATAATAGGAGCTCAGTCCAAATGTGTTTGAAAAAGCCTGAATGAAAGCCAACTGGAAAAATTTTGCATATTAAAGCCATGCCAAGCTCCACCATGACCCTCTATCCATCCTATCAGCCTACGAAGGTCACATGATAGGCTAATCATCAACTCTGAGTGATGTCAACTAAAAAGGGGACATGACAATCTGCCCCTCCTGAAATTGTTTATCCCCAAGCAATCTCAAAACAATAACCCAATCAATCCACCTGGATCCCATATGTAGTTGTGATCTACACTACTATTAATCAATGCAAGCTCTTGCAATATCCTCTAAAATAGAACAAAGAGGAATCCATTATCAAATGGGTGAATGCAACTCAACCAATCTCTAAAATCACAAATACCAGGTACACATTCCACCATGCTATCTGGAAGGCACACTCCAACTCTTCAACAACTCCCAAATGGAACTGCACCAAGTATGGATAATCCACACACTATACCTCTACTGTGATCAACATATGTCATCAACTCTTGCTCTAAGTCATGCACCGCCAAACTGTCAATCACCGCACCTATCACCATATCAAGCTGACTACCATGCTCGAATGTAGCATGCAACTCAACTGAATGTAATTTCAGTAAAAATGAACCAATACTAGCATTGAGGATAGATATATGCTCATCCCCACTATCTCTAACAATCTCGAACATGGGCCCCTTGTGTCCCCAAATACCACAACCTGTGACTATACCAACTCTGGTAAACACTGAAGTCACTCTAACTCCATGGTCACCTCAACCAAATGAAATTGTGACTCCTCGAAAGCCAACTGCATACTCTCAAGAATCTCAAAAGTCACCTCGAGCTGCTGAGTAAGCTCACTCACCTTATCTTCCTTGACCAATAATGCATCATACACTGTGCTACCCTACTCCATAAGATAATATCTGTCAGCTACCAACTGCATATAATCCTGTCTCAAAATTTGAATAGCCTCCCATAAAGAGTGGATCTCTATCAAGGACAAATAACTACCTCCCAACACAATTCTAGTAGGAGAAACCCATCCATAAACTTCTAACAACTAATGAGTAGCATCAAAATGCTTGCAAGTGGTAGCAATGTCTCGGTCACTAACTCTCAGCTGACTAGACACATGGTGGCACTAGCTAGATTGTCTCCTACAATCCTCCTCTGATGCATGGTCCAAAAGAGTAGACTCAAAATCACTGATCTCTAGCATACTACCATCCATACTCTATGAATCAACTCCATAGCTCATATCAACATACAAAGTACCAACAACTATAACATCACTGTCCAACTCCTCCATACCAAAAGAAACTGCTGAGGAAACTAAGTCCTCAAAACTATCCACTACATCCTCCTGTGTGTCATCTACAATAATTGAATCCTAGGACTCTTCTACAATCTCTATCATATCTAAGAGATCATCAACACTTAGTGTACTAACATCTGAGTACACCTCTACACTCTGAGTGCAAGCATCAGACTCATCCTCATCTAACTCTGAAGAGGCTGTTGCTGAAACTATCTCATCATCACCATCTCCTATCTCATAAGAATCATGGGACATGCTGCTATCTTATCTAACTGATCTGTAGTGCTCCCTCCTTAGATTAACAAAGCGATCAAAAGACATCCTCTCCCAAACCTCAGGTGATAATAACTCCCACTCCTCATTCACTACCATATACTGTGTGAATTTATCTTCGAATGTAGGGTCTGAAAGAAATTCACTCATCCTTTTCTGGGTTTCAACCAACTGGTTCAAACTTTTTTTCAGCTTCCTCATATCCTTGTCCCACTATTTCTAATTACTTGAAGTAATCATGGTTACTTGGCTGATTCAATGACCAAGCTACCCAAACTTCCTAATAAGATGGCAGAATTTAGCTCTAATCTACCCAACAGGAGGGCAGAATTTAGCTTTGGTTTGCCCAACAGGATGGTAGGAATTTGGCTCTAATTTGCCCAATAGGATGGCAGGAATTTGGCTCTAATCTACCCAACAGGATGGCTGGAATTTGGCTCTGATACCACTATAATATCCCCTGTCAATAGGGAATATAGAAAGACAAAAGCTTCGAACAAAGATACAATTTTTACAGAATAAATTCAATTAAACAAATAAACCACAGTAAATCTCTTAACTAGCAAATCACTAATCTTATTATTCATCCATTGATTACAAATAAAGTCCTCTATCATGCATATCAAAGAATATTAAAAATACTATCTTAAAACCTTAGTCTTTTGCAAATCTGGAAACAAACCCTGAATTTGGAATGGCTCAGGTTTCTATGTCAAAACACAGTCACCGACATTGGTTATAGTGCCATCGTTGGTCGATATACTACCGATGTCAGTCTTAGTCAGTCGACCTGCTCTGCCATTGTCAGTATTAATTCCACCAATGTCGGTCTCTGGACTACCGATGTCGGTCTATGAGCTACCTGCGGCTCTATATGACTTGATGCAGAACTGTATGAAATTACATGGATCTGTATGGATTCCATACAGAAGCAAGATAATATGCTATAGCCTCTATGCTGGATACCAAATCTAAATAAATATGGCACTAATACAAAAGATCTAATCTAGATAATTATTTAAATCAAAACTTATGAAATAAATACCTGAAATAGTGTGATAGCTTCTGTATGAAGTTATCTCTCAAACCTATAAACCCCTGTAATAAATTTTGTATGAAGTTATCTCTCAAATTGGCAATAGATTGACTGATATCTCACAACCTCTGAATGACACACACTGAAGAGTGGACGTTCTCCAATGCAAATGGAATCCTAGAACCCTTGGCTCAGTCTTCATAGAAGAATTCTTAGCAACAATCAATATCAATAATCATATTCATAATTCAATAATGGCCTCCTCCCCATAAGAAACCCTTATATCCTCCAAAAAGATGCACTTTCCATAATTATGGTTTCATAATTAAGAATTAGGGTTTCTTAATTAAAATATGCTAAATAATTAATATTTGATTAAATCAATCAAATATTAATATCTCCCTCAATACATGTCCGATCCTCAAACTGACTAAAGCTGGTGAATCAGGGAGTGATTTTGCACATGACCATACCAAAATAAGGGTGCTTCACTGCATGTCAAAAATCCCTAAATAATAGGAGCTCAGGCCAAATGTGTTTGAAAAAGCCTAAATGAAAGCCAACTCAACAAATTCTGCTAATTAAAGCCAAGCCAAGCTCCACCATGACCCTCTATCCATCCTATCAGCCTACGAAGGTCGCATGATAGGCTAATCATCAACTCTGAGCGATGTCACCTAAAAAGGGGACATGACATCTAAAGACTAATGTTATAAATCATAGTAATGATAAATGCAAATAAATTATTTTTGTAACATAGACCTCCTTTAATTTTGTGGCTATAAACTAGTGTTAATATTATTTTAGATGAACATGATAACCCTATTAGGTAGATAAGTTATAATATTGATTGTGAAATGAGTAAATTATGCTTTAGTTGGAATCAAGTATATAACCTCTATATTTCTATTTAATTATGTTGGGATAAAAAATTCATTGCATAGTTATCTTAAAATGTGAAAGGTTAGCCTTAGCCATTCGTTGACCATATGGGCTCATTAATAAACATCAAAAATGATATTGAGATGGTTTGATTATATAACTGATTATTGGTAAGCTACACCAGAAATCTATAGGAAAACTAATGAATCATGGTAGTTTATTTATGTGAACCATTGGGTTCCACTTAGATTTCTTAGGTAGTTCACTCATCTAAATTTACCTACAATTTTAGTCATAATGGTTACTTGTAAACTAATAGGTCAACTCATAATAATTTTGCCTCATGTATTTGATTCTTTTGACAATTCATTAAGTCTTGAGGATATACATAAGTAGTTATAAAACCTAATGAGTAATCAAGGATTGAATTTAGGATGAGTAAAGCAATTACTCATCCTATGTAATATTTAAATGAGAATTGTGTTTATGGATGTTTTGATAAGTATTGTATTAAAGTGTTTGGAATATTTATGAACTTAAATCAGTTATGGATGGAAACAATTATTATGATTTTTAACTATAATGTTGTAAAATAATTAGTGACCATGTGTTTAAATAATATAAGTTAGTATATTTTGATAATAGATTCCTTGATGTAATAAGATGGACATACATGAGTCCTAGATTGTGTTGATCTAGTGAGTTAAGTGGTATAGTCTATGGTTATGACCATAGATGTTATCAATGACATCACAAAAAATTAATGGAAATTACAATTCATAACACTAACATGGATTTAAAAATTTAATAATGATCATCTCTTATGATGAATGTGATCAGGGACATGATGTCTTGTATGTTGTTGTAATTGTGTTATCTTAGTTGATTATTTTAGACTTTTTTCTTAGCATTAGTGAATCATGGTCACTTACCATCATCTATTTTTATAACTACCACTCTTTTAAAAAGGTTCAAATTATCTTATGATGGAATGTGATACTAATAATCAACAATAAAATTTAATTCAACCACTGAATGGATCTATAGTTTGAATCTATGAGTATAGCTTCTAAAAAGTAGGGTTTTAAAAGACTCAAAATTTAAGGGCTACGATAGTCTCCCTCCCACATTATCTTGTGAATAAATCAGTGATACTACTAAGGCATAGTCGATTAAATTATAGAAGTATTTCACTCTACATAACATGGGTTTTAACATCAAATCATACATTAAAGCCAACCAATTGGTAGTTGATGTAGGTTTGTAGTGGAATTATCTGAGTGATTTTAAAGTGTATAATTACATGAATATTTCATAGGAAAAATTTTAAAAATAGTTCAAAAAAATCTATCTAAACAACATATATAAGGAACATAAATCATTGAGTTTCAACTATTAAAATAAGGAACTATGTTAGTTTTTGAATATGAGAACAAGTTTATATGACTACTTTGGCATGTAAATTACATGTAAAATGAATAAACTGAAGTCACCAAGTTTAATCTCAGTTTAGATGAGATAATCATGCATTATGTAAACATGACAAATCCAAAAAACTTAGATACTACTTTGGAAGGATCACAACAAGTTGTATAAAATAAAACTCTCATCAAAAGGCAAGATAAGAATTTTAGAATAGCCAACAATGAGGAAAGTATAAGTATGAAATTCCTCCAGTAAATAAGATTCTCAATAAGAATGAATCAAAAATAAATATTAGGAAGAATTAAAATATTATAAATAAATTTTAGAATAACAAGTATCCTAAATCACACCCCTTTGTAAAGAAGAATGTTGAAAATAGTACTAAACAAAGCTTATGTGCACCTATGATAGGAGCTAATATAGTCCCTCTTCCAAATAGTAATATTGTGACATGTTTAGAATGTGGTGATAACCATTACTAAAAGTATTGACCTAAACTAAAAGGTAATAATAAGGTCTATGAATATTTAGACAAAATAAATTTTGAATTTTGACTAACACCTATTTAGACGAGGTATAATTCTTAATTTTTCATTCTCTATTTTGATTGATTTAGGAGAAAAAATAGTTTCATTTCCCATGTTAATGATTTAATGTGTAAAAACATCCCATTTATATTTAGACAATTATGGAAAGTAAATTTTGGCACTAGGAATAAAGTGGCTTTAAATGAATGTCTACATCAAGCTAAACTAAGCTTGGATAATTTCAATACTTGTGTAAACATATTCCTTGATCCTTTAAGATCCTATGATATAATCCTAGGCATGGATTAGTAACAATCACATCAAAATAATCTTGAATATTACAACAAGAGAGTCTAATGTGTAGATGATGAAGGTAATATGGTAGTTATTTAAGGGATCATGAAACTTTCAACTCAAAGAAAACTCTCAGTTGTACAACTTAAAAAGGCTATTATAAAAAGATGTCAAGTGTATTCCCTCAAATTGAATGAGGTTGTTGAGGAAAAAATATCTCTTCTCCAATAATACCATATTTTGGAGGAATTCATGGATGTTTTTCTAAAATAAATGCCTAGATTACCTCCTCGTAGAGTATTTGACTTTGCAATAGATGTAACTGGTGACCAAATTTGACCTTGTAGGTCAAATTGGGGACCTTATAGGTAAAACCTTGGTATTTTTATGTTTTAGGAGTCTATTTTTTTTTCATAAGCTGTATTATAGTTCATTTAGTGTGATTTAATGTTATATTAAACTTGGTTAATTAGTCTTTTAGTCTATTTATCATTTTGAGTCATTTTGAGGTCCTAAATAAAACATTTAATAGGTGATACTACATCTTATGGAATTTTGAAGGTTTAATAAGGGTTATTTCATGTGACATGTTTCCTCATATGTCTTAATCAACTATTGGTAACTAAAAAGTGCTAGGTTCTCTAGAAGAAAGGGTAATTTTCTTGAGAAAAAAGGAGAGTTTGGCACTTGTATAACCATGGGGAAATGTGCCAAATGGGAGAAGACAATATAATGTATATTCAGATTCCTAAATATTATTTCCATGTTTTAAATGATCTATAAGTTCCATTTTATGCCCAAAACTATTCTACTCCTCTTTCACCCTTCAATAAATATAGAACTAGTCTTCATGTTTAAACTTGTTATGGCCAACAAGCAAGGTTATAGATAAAATGCCTTGGGGAGGTGAAAGTAAACTTAGAGATAGTAATTTCCATAAAAATATTTTTAATAATTGTGGCTGTTGATTTATGAACCATTCTCATGAAGTTGACTATGTTTTTCTACTTGTTATTTCATGAACCCTATAGGTTTTGATCCCTTTTGGGCAAGTCCATACAAACTAGTTGGTCATGTTGTTCCCAAATGATGTGTACTCCCTCCTCATTTGTTATCCATGCTTGGTTTATCATTTTAATTTGTTTAGATGATCTAAGTATCTTAGATTTCAAGAGAAGACACTTTCTTATGTGACAGGCCTATCTTTACCATTTTCAGATCTCCATGCTTTAAGAGTGACTTCTAAAGGTGATAATTTTTTTTAAAATTTTTAAATGACCTCTCAGTTGTCACACCTTTAAATATCATTATCTTAGAAAATATTTCATGAGGATGCATTCAATATATTATGCATATGCATGTAGCTCTTTGAATGTATAAAGTACCTCAAAAGGATGCCATGATAGAAGGGGAGCTCTGACAGGTGTTTCAAATATTTTGGAGTGGAAAGAGTGTATTTTCCATTTGGTGAAGATTTATAGGGAATATCAAACATATATCTCCTATATAATACCTATATCACTATCCATTACCTATGCACATAGTCTTCTACCATTAAAATGCACCTACAGGTGCTCTCATGCATAAATTCACCTTAAGAGGAAGGTATTTATACTTTTTTCACATCCTTGATAGTGTGAATATGATTTTTTAGGTGTTATTATAGGCATAAAACTAATTTTATAGCCAAACACAATGCATATTACCCAAGTTTATACCCACTACTTATAGGTGTCATCAATAAAACATGAATTACTTGTATGAAAGGGTTGAAATATGTGTTGGAACATTCTTTGGGGTTTTAATATGTTATAAATACCATGGAAAAACTAGTTTTAGTGTTGGATTAACAAAATAGGAAGTGGGAACCTTCAAAATATTAAATGACCAATTCAGGGACCTGATTCCCCAAGAACACAAAAAAGAGGCCTAAGGTCATTTTGCCATGGTCATGAAATAGGATTATCAAAGGGTTTGATGCATCTAGGTGACTTAACCTTGTATCCCCTACATGTGAAAAGTAATTTTTAAAGTGTGGAGGGTAGAGAGTTTATTTATTCTAGTTTTTTGAAGCCTCAAAGTTGCTTTCTAAAACATTGGACTCCATTAACATCTACAAGTTTGAATCCTCAAGTGATCATTGGTATTAAAGAGCAAACATGGCATAATATTATGTTTTTATGGCCTCATGGAGTGAAATTAATACCAAATGTACATGAATATAATTAATGTGATGTTAATATGAATTTTTTCAAGTCTCATTTTACACCTATAGGTTTTTCATCAAAAAAATACCCACCTAAAATAGGGAAAACAGACAATAGGTTAGGAATGGTATATAAGTGATGGTATATAGGAGTGTTTTGATGGAAAAAGTTTTAAATTATTAAAAATAAATTATTTTTGTTTAAGTTATATTTAAAAATATAAAAATGTATGATATGACTTCACCATACACCTACAAGTACCCAAGAGAGCAAGGAAATATAGTCAGTTGTAACTATAGACAAACCTTGAGATAAACATGACATCTAGGTGTTGTTTTCATGAGCCCAAGGTAAGAAAATGAGTCATTTAATTGTTAAAAAACCATTTAATATATAATAAAGGTTGTTTATATGTTTTTAAATCCTAATATTAGATGAAGGATAGCTATAATCTCTCTCACAGTCAACTGTAGTTGACTGTGAGGGGCAAAGAGTGAAAAGGTTAGAATGCTTGAAGTCGACCTAGTCCAAACATAAATACATACATATGATGGATGATAAATTATAATGGGAATAGTCAAAAAAATTTGGTTTAATGTTTCAAATACAAACTCAAGCTAGAAATATCTACATGCACCCTCTAAAACAATAAGTATAGCCTGTAGTCTAAGATAGTAAAATTAAAGGTTAAGCAGTTTAGGGTATGTATGAAAAGTTGAGACAGTGATTAGACATATGAAATACTTATTTAGTACCATTATGAACTCAATAGTATATTTTAAATTTAAATAAATCCAATAGATGAATCTAAGCAAGTACACACAGTCCATAAGAAGAAACCTTGCACAAGTCTATCTCTTGTACAATCAGTTTTGGGTTTTAAGTGAGTTAAAAGGTCAAATGATGTTATAAAGGGATAAAATTTGGTATATAAAATACTTACCACTTGGATAACCATGTAAATATCAAAATGGTCTGATTAAATATGGGAAGTATCATCTATTTTGTCTTAGATAGAGGGTGCTTCCCTTTGTGCACAAACCTACAAGTTTGAAAGATGAGTGATAAGATGAGACCAGGAACTATTTTAATCATTAAAAAGGTTTATTAATATTTATAAAAAAAATTAAAATTTTATAAATACCTAAAATAATGAGGTAAAAAAATAAAATTCTCTAGACCATAAGAGTTGCAATCAGGCCTAAGGGCAGGGTTTTGGCCTAAAATACAAACAAGAGATCACTTTCACTTTTAGATATAAGTGAGATTTAAAACTAATTGGATCATGTTTTTAAGGTCATATAATATGTGTATGATCCATTGGAATGAAAATAGGCTTAATATGATGTTCTAAAACACAAAGGTTGAAGGTAAGCCTATTGTTCATGGTTTAGGCCTAGTATCCAAATGAGATATGCATTCCAAACCATTGGTAAATGTTTGTGAGGTAATATAATATATTTTAATGATATTTAAATACAAATTAAACCACAAGTAAGTCATTTTTGGTCTGAAGAATAACTCAAACTTGTGTAAAATGAGAAAATAAGCTTGATAAGAGAGATTTGGAAGCTCACGTCTCTCTTAATGCTTTGCATGGGGGAAAAATAAGTTTGGATTAATTATCAAGGTCGTTTAACATAATTTTTGTGATATTTATTTTTATGTTGAATGTCAATTTTTTTTATGAACAAATCCTAAGAGGTCAAAATAGGCCTAAACACTTCAAAACCCTTGCTAGTGATCAGTTTAGAGAAATGAATCTAGAAAGCTACTCTAAAGGACTAGTTTGATTAGGATGATGATTGGAAATTTTATATGACTCTCTCAAGATCCCCTTTTCCTATTCTAATATATGTAATTATATGAATGGGGTGAAAATAAGGATTTTATGATCATTTTATTCATTATGTAGGTTATAAGTGGTTCCAAGAGATGAAACCAAATTTAAGAGGAATATTGATACTTTTTATAACCCCTATTATTTATTTAATTCCTTAAAACAACTCCAAATTACCTCAATAAGAACTCTTATCTCAGTCAGTCAAAACTAGCATAGTGACCAAGCTAGTGGGAAGTGTGAAAACTCTAAGTGGAAGTCATTTTAGGGTGTTTTTGACGATTCTATGTCCATGGAGGGTATTAAAAATTATCATCCACTCCATCTCATATATTTAAATTTGAAATTGAATCCAAATTTGAGGCCAAGTGTGTAGGGTACATGAAAGAGGAGTTTACTTGGTAGTAGATGATGATAGCTCATTTTTGGATGATTCTAGATGATCAAGTCTACAAAAAATGCATGAAGAGGCATACATAAAACCTTTACCCTTAATTACAATAATAATACATATACATAATTATTTTTGGGACAATAAAACATAGCTAATCATGAAGGTAGTTTTTTTGAGCTAGAATAAGGGGTTTTATACCACTTTGTAAGAGCTTCATGCCTTGTATAGATACTTGCTCTTCCTTACCTTTCATGGTTCATCCCACATCCTATTATCATGAAAAATTAACTAATTTTATTATCTTGACAAGTGTCCTTGTGACCTTTGGACTTATATTTTCTCCTCTCTCTCTCTCAAGATCTATAAAAACTAGCCATTTTGGCCATTATAACTCATGCTCCACCTGAGTATGGTGAATCCCTACTCATTTTCATAAATTTTGATCAATAATACTAATGATTTTTACCTCTTCCATGATTTTTGTTAGTGTGTTCATTTAGAATGTCTTATTTTTCATAATGATAACTCTTGTTTCCTTAGCATGATTGTTTCATTCTATCATTTATTTACAATTGGAAAGCTTCTTCTTATAGGGCATGTGAAGTTTTCTTGGAAGTGTCAAGGTTGAGTGAGTTATTCTATTCAATAGTTCCATTCAAGGCCTCTTTTATAGTCCTCCTAGCCTAAAAATTCATCCATAACCTCATAATGTAATATTGATGTGAGAAGATGCATATTGGCTAAGTGTATGTTTGGTTAGTCTCTTGTTTTCAAGTATAACATGCAACTGGTTGGAAGTCATAAATTTATTTGGTGTATCACCTCCTTTAGGATAGTTTATATTTAGTTTTATCTATCCTTTCCCCCCACCCCAAAGTTTAGTTATAGTTATGATCCAAAGTGGTAAATCAAGGGATATAACCCTATCTAGAGATTCAACTCATCCTTAGGCTACCCACAATCTTAGAGGTGTTTCCATTATGCCACTTATATGAGGAAGGCTTAGTCATCTCTTCAAAGGGTAAAAATCCAAGTGACAATAATTTTTGTCATGCTTCATGGGATTCTTGGTCCAAGAAGTTAAAATATTTTTGGTGTTGTATTTCAACAATAATCATTTAGAGGCATCTATCAAAGCATCATTGGTTACTCTGAAGATACATCATATGGTCAAGCAACCTAGGTTTCCTTTTAAATATTTTTAGTGATATATTTCTTTATGTTCTTGCTTTCAGTGAAGTTCCATGGCTGATTTTGGTGTTGATTTTTATTTTACATAATTTGGTGAGACATTTCAAGCTTGTGCCATTCTGTATCAATAGGATCAAGTTCTTAATCATCCCACTCATGAAGTGTATCAGTCTTATAGCTAGCCTTCTCAATGTCTTGCTTCTCCTAGCTAACCTAGCCACTTTTCAAGTCAATCCATTTCTACCTTCAAGCAAACTATTTTTAGCTATTAGAGGTACATGTTAGATCCTGATACTCTAAGGGGATGTGGTCAAGAGGTTCCTTCATCTTATTCATAAATTGAGAGATGCATTAGAGATGGTTAAAAGAGAGTGGGTACATATTGAGTAAGCTAATTGGTAAAGGCTCATAAGTGAGGTCCTAGATATGAGTGTCTTGGTTTATCCATTAGAGGATAGGCTAAGAATTCATGAAAGGTAACCTCACCAAACTTATCAACCTTCATATTCACTTCCCCAATTGTCATTAGTCCTACATGGTTCCTATTTATGAGCCAAATCAAGACTAAAAAAGTCACCCTTTTACAAATCAGTTGGAAAATAGAGACCTTATTTTTAAAGCTAATCTAGATAGGCATATTGAGTTAGCTTATATGAATATGCAATAGTCCATGTCATTAGTAAAGGAAGTGGAATCAAAGCCCTCATTTTCCTTTCCCATTACATTCCCATATCAATAAAATACCTTTAGATATGAGATTCCAAGCTGGAGACAAGGTGGATAATCTAAGCCTAATGAGATTCCAAGTTCCTTGAATAATTAAACCACTCCTCAAATTTCATCACCACCTCAAGAAAATACTTCAAATCCTAACATCGTAATCTGGAGTAAGATAGTGGAATCATGGGGAAAGAAAGAGGATAAAATCATTATTAAGGAGTGTGAAGTTAAGAATGAATTTGATCCTTTGTAAGTACCTCCCACCCTTCCTCAAGAAACCTCTTATCTTCCATGTCAACCCTATTATACTTCTCTTTATCAAGAAGACTCCTATGAAGTTCAATAAATTATTTTCCAAGAGAACCTAAAAGAAAATCCTATGGCTAAACACACCTCCCTCAAGTGAGTGCTCAAGCTGAATCATATGTGAATGAAGTGATTTTAAAGTCAAAGGAAGATAACCAAGCTATCTTAGGATATGTTTTTCCTCCCCTTCCTCAATAGCTTCTAAAATAATCCCCTACATTTCACTCTCAATATAATTTTAAGTTATATGTGCCACCTCCACCAACTAGTTCATATTTTCCTCACCCCATAACCCTTTTCCTTGATGTACCTATGATATGGGAACCCAAAGAGGATTAGTTGGTTGAAAAAAACTCAAAAATATTACTTGAATAAAGTCTATCTCCTTGGCAACCTCATTGGACTAAGTCACATGACTTCAAGATGACTAGTCTTAGAATCACAAAGAAGGAGATGGAAGATCTTGCCACCCTTGAGAACCAAAGTCATGTTGTGGTAGTTTAAATGAAACTTGAGATCCCTAAATAGGTCCTAAATTGTTAATAAAAGGTTATTTTTTGTGTGGAAACTTCTAATTGGTTTGATGAGGAAGAATGATTTCTTTTTGACAAAGAGGAAGAAATAGTCATTGATCTTTCTATCACTATGCAAGATATCATGGATGGGCAAGAACAAATTATTAATCGGCCTTTGTATGAATTGTTTTTAATAATTGGAGTAGGATGTAATCCTATTTAAGGAGGCTATGATCTAATGAAATCTAAAGGAGGCTACATTGGCACTAAAATGAGTATGCAAAGGAAAACCAACCTTTCAAATCTATGTTTTCAAGAGGCATATGCATTTGATGATGATATTATTAAATCATAAATATTGGATATCATCCTATAAATAATTTAGGAGAGACACATAAGGTCTTGAAGGATGGATCAAGCTCCTTTTGGCCTCAATCTTATAAAGAACAAGAAACCAATCCTCTTTAAGTCATGCCTACAAAGAAGATGCAAGTTAACCATGAGATGAAGAGTGGGAAATATTATGAGGTATGTGTAAAAGTTTAAGATATATATATATATATATATATATATATATATATATATATATGTATATATATATATATATATATATATACATACATTATAAACATATTTAAGGATGATTTTATTGAGATCAAATCAATTGAAGTGCTAATGAATATTTTGTATCTAAAAAACATCCAATTCAAGGAGAAACATGCATGACACTATGACTCATCTCATGAAGAAGAAGATCAAAGGAATTTTCATTTTTATCTTGGAAAGGAGGTATGCTTAGTTTCTAGTTTGTGAATAATAGTTTTTTTCTAATTCCCGTAAGTGCCTTGATCACATGTGTGTGTCCGTGTCTTGTTAGTTTGTTTTCTTTGTTTTATGTGTGACCTTTACTTTGTGTGGTTGAAGTAGTCAAGTGGTCTTGTACTAATCAAAGCCTATGTATAAAGGTATTATTGATATGTTTCATACTTTAGATGACTCCCTAAGCCCAATGGACTGATAAGGCTACATGCCTAGTTAGTATAACAAGCATACTACCCCTATGAGTCACCAATTTGTTGACCAAATTTGACCCTATGGGTCAAATTAGGCCCCTTATAGGTAAAAAATTGGTATTTATATATTTTATTGGGTATAAAATTTGGTCATAAGGTGTACTATAGGTCATTTAGTGTGATTTCATGTAATATTAACCTTGGTCAATGAGTCTTTTAGTCTCGTTATCAATTTGAGGTCCTAAATAGATCATTGAATAGGTTGTATGACCTCCTAGGGAAGTGTGAATGTGTAATAAGGGTGATTTCATGTGACATGTGTACTAATATGTCTTAATAAACTATTGGTAACTAAAAAGTGGTAGGTTCTTCATAATAAAGGGCAATTTTCTTGAGAAAAAAGGAGAGTTTGGCACTTTTATGGCCCATGGGGAAGTGTGAAATGTGGGATAAGATCATAGAATGTCTCTTAAGCTTACTCAAGATCATTTAAACATTTTAAATTCTCTATAAATTCCATTTTAGGCCCAAAACCATTCTACTCCTTTTTCACCCTTCTAGACATACATAACCAGTCTTCAAGTTTGTACTTGGTATGACCAATAGGGGAGGTGAAATTAAAATCATAGAGATTCATTTCCATAATAATATTTCAAAAAATGGTGGCTTGTGCTTTATGAACCATCCTCAAGAAGTTGATTGTGTTTTTTTATAACTATTTCATGCACCCTTAGGGTTTTCTCCATTTTGGGCAAGTCCATACAAACCAATTGGTCATGTTATTCCTAGATTTTTTTTACTACCTCAGATATTATCCATGATTGGTTTAGTGTTTCAAGGTGTTTATATGAGCCAAGTATCTCAGATTTCAAGAGAAGACACTTTTTTGTGTGACAGTCTTGTCTTCACCATTTTTAAATATCAGGGCTTTGAGAGTGACTTTTAAAGGTGATGATAAGTTTTTTTAAATATTTTAAATTCCCTCTTAGTTATAAAAACTTTAAATATAATTCTCTTATAAAATGTTTCATGAGGATGTATTCAATACACTATGCATATGCAGACAACTCTTTGAATATACAAAGTACCTCAAAAGGATGCCATGATAAAAGGGGAGCCTTGATAGGTGTTTCAAATAGTTTAGAGTGGAAAGAGTATATTTTTCCATTTGGTGAAGATTAATAAGTAATATCAAACATATATCTCTTATATACCACCTATATCACTATCCACTACCCATACACATAATCTTTTGCCATTAAAATGTGCCTATAGGTGCTCTCATGGATAAATTCACATTAAGAGGGAGATACTGATACTTGTTTCAAATCCCTGATAGTGTGAATATTATTTTGGATGTGTTAGGATAGGCATAAAAATCATTTTATATCCAAACATAATGCATATTTCCCAAGTTTGTACCCACTACCTGCACATGGAAACATCCACCTATAGGTGTCATCAGTAGAACATGAAATACTTGTATGGAAGGTTTGAAATATATGGTGGAACCTTCCTTAGGGTCTTAATATGTTATAAAGACCATGGCATACCTAGTTTTAAGTTTGGATTGATAAGATAGGAAGTGGGAACCTTCAGAATATTAAATGACCAATTTAGGGACCTAATTCCCAAAAAATACAAAACAAAGGCCTAAGGTCATTTTGTCATAGTCATGAAATAGGTTTATAAAAGGTTTTGATGTATCTAAGTGACTGAACCTTGTATCCCATACATGGGAAAAGTACCTTGAAAATTTTTGTGGGTAGAGAGTTGATGGAGTCTAGTTTTTTGAAGCCTCAAAGTTGCCTTCCAAAACACTGAACTCCTTCATTAACATCTGTAGGTTTGAAACCTCAAGTGACCATTGGTATACTAAAGAGAAAATAAGGAATACTCTTATGTTTTTATGGCCTCATGGAGTTAAAGGAATACCATATGGAAATGAATATCATTAATTTTATGTGAACATGCATTATTTAAAGTCTCATTTTACACCTATAAGTTTTCCATCAGAAAAATACCCACCTATAGCAGGGAAGGTAGACAATAGGTTAAGAATGGTGTATAAGTGATGGTATATAGGAGTGTTTTCAAGGAAAAAATTCTTAAATGGTGAAAATTAAATTATTTGTATTTAAGGGATATCTATAGAGATCAAAATGTAGGATATGACTTCACCATACACCTATATGTACACAAGAGAGCAAGAAAATATAGTCAAATATATTTGTAGACAGATCTTAAGATAAACATGGAATCTAGGTGTTTTTTGCATGAAACAAAGTTAATAAAATGATTAATTTAGTTTTTAAACAAACATGGAAGCTAAAATACAATTTTTTTTATGTTGTTTTAAGCCTAAGATTAGATGGACACCTACAGGCCCTCTCATAGTCAACTATAGTTGACTGTGAGGGGCAAAGAGTGAGAAGGCTAAAATGCTTGAAATGGACCTAGTCCAAATATAAATAAATGGTATAATTTATGATAAATTACCATGGTAATATTCAATAAATTTTTATTCAATGTTTAAAATCCAAACTCAAGCTATAAATACGTATAGGCACCCTCCAGAACAAGTACAACCTATAGTCTAAGATAGTGAAATGAAAGGTTAAGTAGTTTAGGATATGTATGAAAATTTGAGATGGTTATTAGACCTATGAAATATTTATTTTGGAAAATTATGACCTCCATATACTATTATCAGTGGAAATAAATCCAATAGAGGACTCTAATCAAGTGCACATAGTCCATAAAAGAAACCTTACACATAGTTTATCTCTTACATAGTCTATTTTGGGTATTAAGGGAGTTAAAAGGTAAAATATGTTATAAAGGGATAAAAATTGGTATATAACATACTTAATACTTTAATAACCCTAAAAAATATCAAAATTATCTAATTAAATAGGGTAAGTACCCTCTGTTTTGTCTTATATAGAGGGTACTTCCCCTTGTGCCTAAACCTACAAGTTTGAGAGATGAGTGATAACGTGAGACTAGGATATATTTTAATATTTATAAAAGGTTTTGGAAGATATTTAAAACTTGTGAAAACTTGATAAATACCTCACATAAGGAGGTAACCCAATAGAATTCTCTAGACCACAAGAGTTGTAGTCGAGCCTAAGGGTAGGATTTTGGCCTAGAATCCAAACAAGAGATCACCTTCACTTTTATATTTAAGTGAGATTTAAAAATTATCGGATAATGTTTTTCAGGTCATATCAGAGGTTTATGATCCATTTTAATGAAAAAATCCTTAATAATATGATCTAAAACACAAAGGTTGTAGGTAGGCCTATTGGACATGGTTTAGGCCAAATATCCAAATGAGGGTCACTCACACTTATAGCATGAGATATCAATTCCAACACATTGGTATATGTTTTTAAGGTTATATAGGATATTTTAAATCTATTTAGATGTAAAGGAAACCACAAGGAAGTCATTTTTTGGCTCAATAATAACTCAAACTTGTGCAAAATGAGAAAACAAGATCAATAAGATAGATTTGGAAGCTCACATCTCTCTTGATGTTTTACATGGGGGACAAAGAAGTTTGGAGGAATTATCAAGGTCATTGAAAATAATTTTTTTGATATTTATTTGTAGGTTGAATGTTAAGTTTTTATGAACAAAGACTAAGAGGTTAAAAAAAGCCTAAACCCTTTAAAACCCTTGTTACTGATCAATTTGGAGAAGTGAATCTAGAAAGCTACTCTAAGGGACTAGTTTGATCATGATGATGATTGGAAATTGTATAGGACTCTCCTAGGCTCCCCCATCCTATTAGAATGTATGTAATTATATGAATGGGGTGAAAAATAGGGGTTTTATGATTATGTTATGCATTATGTAGGTTATAAGTAGTTATAAGAGATTAAACCAACTTTAGGAGGAATATTGATACTTGTTATAACCCCCCATGTTAATTTAATTCCTAAATAAAACTCTAAAGTGCCTTAATAGGAACTCTCATCTCAGCCAGTCAAAACTAACATAGTGACTAAGGTAATGGGAAGTGTGAAAAATCTAAGTGAAAGTCATTTTAGGGTGTCCTTGATGCTTATAAGGACATGGAGGGTCTTAAAACTATCATACACTCCATGTCATGTATTTTCATGGGAAATGGATGCCAAATTTGAGGCCAAGTGTGCAAGGTGCATGAAAGGGGAGTTTTCATAGTAGCAGATGATGATAGCTCATTTTAGGATGATTCTAGATGACCAAGCCTATAAATAATACATAGAGAGGTATGAATTTAACCATTCCACTTCATTATAATCATAATATATATCTCTAATTAGTTTTGGTATGTTCAAATAGGGCTAATCATGAAGGTAGTTTTTTCGAGCTAGAATAAGGAGTTTTATGCCACTTTATAAAAGTTTCATGCCTTGTATGGACACTTTTGATTATTGAAATTACATTTTCCATCCCACATACTCTTCTAATTCATAATTAACTAATTTTTTTATATTAACAAGTGATCTTGTGACCCTAAAAATTCTCTTTTCTCCTCTCTCTCTTAAGTTCTATAAGAACTAGCCATTTTAGCCATTATAACTCATGCTACACCTGAGTATGGACAATCCTTACTCATTTGGATACCTTTTAACCAATAATGCTACTGATTTTTACCTATTATATGACTATTTTTAGTGTGTTCATTTGGAATTTTTTATTTTGCGTAAGTGATAACTCTTGTTTCCTTAGCATGATTATTTCATTCTATCATTTATTTGCAGTTAGAAAGCTTCTTATTATAGGGCATGTGAATTTTTCTATGAAGTGTCAATGTTGAGTTAGTTAGTATATTAATTAGTAACATTAAAGGCCTCTTGTCTAGTCTTCCTAGCCTAAACATTCATCCATAACCTCATAATGTAATATTGATGTGAGAAGATGTAGATTGGAGAAGTGTATGTTTGATTAATCTCTTGGTTTCAAGTGTAACATGAAGTTGGTTAGAATTCATCAATATAATTGGTGTATCACCTCACTTAGGATAGTTTGATTTTAGGTTTCTCTCTCCCTTTTTTTGTCCAAAGTTTTAGTGTAGTTTTGATCCAAAGTGGTAAATCAAGGGATTTATCCCTATCTAAATATTCACTTCATCCTTAGGCTACTCATAAGCCTAGAGGTGTTTCCATTGTCCCACTTGGATGAGAATAGCTTAGGAATCTCCTCAAAAGTTTCAAATCCAAGTGACAATAGTAACACATAGGGAGACACCTACTTGTAAATCAATCTATTAGATGAATGTGGTTGATTTAAGATAACTTAAATTTTAGCTACAATAACTAATGGATAAAGTAATGATACATCCTAGTGTATTTCACTGGGAAGATCCAATGGTTTTATTAATAAGGATGAGAAGCTTAGGCTTTGAATTGACTATAGAATTATTAATAAGACCACAATTAAGAATAAGTATCTGATTCTTGAAATTGATGATTTATTTGACCAAATGAAAGGATTAGATATGTTTTCTAAGATAGATCTTTGATAAAGGTACCATCAATTTCATATCAAGGATGAAGATGTTCTTAAAACTATTTTTAGAACTAGATACATATATTATGAATTTATGGTTATGCCCTTTGGACTAATTAATGCTCCTATTTCTTGACAAATTATTTTTTGTGTTTGTATATGATATCTTGATTTATTACCATAATGAACAAGAGCATGAAACACATTCAAGGATAGTGTTTTAGCATTTTGGGTAGCATAAATTATTTGGAAATCTATCCAAGTGTTATTTATTAAAATAAAAATCCATTACTTGGGACATGTGATTTCTTAATATGGACTTGAACTAGATCCTAAAAATATTGCAGACATTAATTAATGGCCCAATCCAAATAATTTAATTGAATTGATAAGTGTATACACATAATATTTTCTAACTTTATCATTTATTGATGCTTTATCTCTTGCAAGAACCTATCAGGATTGAATCTTTATGAGTGAAAGCCTTAAAAGGTGCATTGGGAAGGGGATGGGAAAACCTTTGGTGCTTCACAAATTATTTTGTCTTTATAACATTACCTAAAGACACCACAAGTCATTTTTATCCAATTCCATAACTAATTAAAACCCATTTACCCACTTATCTAAGAAATTTCACTTTTAAAATATCCTCTAACTAAAAAAACAAATTTTTTATCCATTTTTACTACTAATTCATCTAGGTCAATCTTTCAGGGATTCAACACATGTTATAAAACTAAGTCAGCACAACCAACCAAGTTCGAGGCCTAAAAACTACTTTTTTTGCCTAACAAAATCAAACTGGTCAATCATGTCAATTAAATTCTTGGGAGGGTATAGGGTCAATCCATGGATATAAATATCATCTTCACTTTAATCCAATAAAGAGGAACATTCATTTTCACATTACTATAGCTCATAATAATAAAAACTCTACACTTGAGGAGTCATTTCTTAGGATTTTCCCTTGGAAAGAAATAAACTTATCTTGTGGGAAAGTATTTGATGTAAAGTAAGGGTATTTAATATAGAGATGATTTTTATAGCGTGATCCTTAAAAATACACAAAAACCTATTACAAATCACCATTGGATATATTAAATAACAATGGGTTCATCCAAAGGTAAGTATTCCTAACTTTTGATCTTTTATTTGGTAGATAGTTATTTCACAAAGTAATAGGTTGAATGTTTTACTCATTGCTTAGTTTACCTCTACATTCACTTGGGTAGAGTTATTTTTGTTTTTTATATGTTTGTTTGTTGTTAACTATATCCTTTTGTGTCAAAGGCATTAGTGAGCAATATATTTAGACTTATTTTATGTATTTTATCCCTAGACAAGGTTATTGCATCATATCATTTTCCTAGAGGCTTTACAACCCTCTCTTTTGGCATTTTATAGTAAGATATCACTTGGTTAGTTTAAAAAAAAATTGAATTGGTCATGTTCTAGTATAAATAAATATGCAATGATTTGTTGGTAAGATTAACTCATATGAGTTTGTAATTCATTAATTAGGATAAACATTCTAATGAACATGACATGAATCTAACCATTACATTCTCAAATTTTTAGTTACAGTCAACTAGATTGAGCTAGTCAATCAAGTTACATTTTATCAATACATGTCTCTTTTTCAACTAACTAGATGAATTTGGTCAATCTAGTCTATTTTTTATCTGTTGGTACATGGCTTTTATCTATATAGATTGAGCTGGTCGATCTTGTCAATTTCTCTATTTATAGGTACAAGGTTTATAGTCATTTAGCTCAAGCTAGTCGACCTAGTTTTATATTCTCTTTATAGTTTCTAGTTTTGTCCAAATGGATTGAACCGATTGATCCCATTATTTAAATAGTCTTTTACATTTTTATTTGTATCTAAAAAATCAATCTACTCAATTGTGTTAAACATAAATTTCATTTTTTAACTAACTAAATTGAACTAGTTGATCCAGTCATTTTATTAAGTTTTGCATTTTATTTATAGTCAACTAAATTGATGTAATCAATATTTTTCAATATTCATATTTTTTATCTTAGGAAACTATATTGATCAATTCAGTTTTTTTATTAACTATGTTTTTAGTTTTGTATCTTTACATAATTAAAAATCTCACCTAAATGATCCAGTCAACAAAAACTCAACAATATTACTAAATTGACCTGGTCAATCTTATTATATCTTCAAGGTTCATTATTAATAGATTAACATTTATAACTTATCAATTTTAAGTAATTTATAATTCCTATTTTTCTAATTCAAAAATTCTCCTTACTAGTTTAATCAGTTATTAGTTTTATCAAACTACACACACACATAATAAACTAGATCTATCAATTTGATCTTGTTACATACCTTTGTTTTTTTCCACCAAACTAAATCACACTTATTAATTTCATTTATTTGGATATACTTTTCAAATAGACTGTATTGACTAGATCGATCATGTTCTATACTACTTTCTCAACTAGATTGACCTGATTGATCTTATTCTATATGTTTTATTTTCCAGTATAAGGAAAGACAAATAACATATATATTTCATAGTAATTATAATCAATTTTAATTTTGAAATAAATATTTGGCTACATGTTTTTTGGGTTTCATAAATTATGACTTGGTTTTGATAAATTGATTTTCACCTTTACTTTCATCTTATTTAGTTTTCCTTATAAACTATGTACCAATAGATTTAAAACTACTTAGCTACTATTGTGAATGAATATTCAATATTTTTTTATGGTCTTTTTATATCATTTACATATATCATGTTGTGAATCTCTTTCCTCAATACTCATATCCATAGTATAAAGCTAAACATGGTATTTAGTTTCCATGTACCTCATGGTACTTTAGAAATGCCTAAGACTTCATTTTGTATTGAACCCTGGGAATCAAATCATCTATTTTATTATGTGGTGCATCAATTAGTGGTTATCACCAAGAATATAATTATATCTTACCTTAAAAACTAGGTTTAGTGGGCTATGGAAAAAAAACTCCATAGTTATCACTCTAAAACATTGGGTTATCACTATCTAATGAACAAGACAATGTCTTTAGTAGCCTACATTGTCAACACAACCTTTAGTATAATATCTTGATCTTATTTTTGAATGATTAATTATCATTAATATTTACCAATATTACATTTTTTGTTTTTTTTCTTGCTATTGTCTATTGTATTGCAAACTATATCAACCAATGTTGATATAAATTATGTTGGGCATTTCAACTACATTAAACAAATTAGTTTATTTATTTATGTGTGATAGAATATGTTAACTAACATGACTTAGTCTTATAAATTATGATTTATTTAATTCTATTCTAAAACTATATCAACCAACTCGATATAATATATTTTTTTCTTAGCATGTTTATCCAACTAGATTGACCATCTCAATCTAGTCAATTTTTAGACTATTTTGTTATCCTATTTTCCCAACTAGATCAACCAACTTGATCCACTCAATTTTAGACCATTTTATTTTATTTTCTAGAATATAACTCTATTAACTTGTTTTATTTAATATCTCTTAGCCAACTTAGTTCATTATTAGATCAATTTTGTCTTCCTATGTAGAATCTAACTAGATTGACCTATTCGATTGTGTAGCTCCTAGATGAATTATTATATTATTAGATAAATTTTGTCTTCCTATGTATAATATAACTAGATCATCCTAATCAATCATGTATCTCCTCACCAACTTATTTCCCTATTGAATCATTATTGTCTTCTTATGTAAAATCTAACTAGATCAACTTGCTTGATTGTGTATCTCCTAACCAACTTAGATTAATATCACTTTGTAACATTTTTTGAAATATATAATTTGATCAACCTCATCAATAATATACCATTGGGATGAATTATTACTAATTTTATTTCCTCACTTATTTTATTGATCTAGTCTCATTAGTGGTTGATCTAGTTTTATTTCTAAATACTTTTCTCCTAAAAAGTTGCACTTAATTATTTTCATTTCCACAATAATTAACATCATGAAATCACATATTAATTTTTGTTATGATAATATTAACCCATTTATAAAATACATGGGTTGTTAATTATTACCTACCTTATCCACTTAGGAGGATAATCCCTCATGGTGAACCTACTCCCAACCTTCATCTAACTTCATTTATTGGAACATGGTTCAAATTACCTAAAATTATGACTTATAAGGATCCAACCCATTTCAAAAATTTCATGATAATATCATATATACTCATAATGATGCATTATCCAAAATTAATTATTATACCATTGGAGTGATAGATACATAAAAAATACTCCCATAGGGAATCCTCTTATATGAAACATTCCTATCCCTAGTCCTGGTAAGGTTGCTCCATTCAATACTAATATTCAAAATCATCCACCACCTACTACTTATAGAAATCAAAATAGACCCACATATACCACTCAAATTCTTGCTCAAATGGTTTAAAAAATGAATTTTAAATGAAAAATCAATAATTATTAAATGATTCATATGCAACATCACATATTATAAATGACTAATCAACCTCTCTCCTCATCCCTAAAAATAACCAAAAATTTATTCCTCCTACTTTGAGAGATGCCAATGGGAATACCATTCCTCAACTTCTAATGCATAAAAATATGATTCATCATTTTCAAAATGAACCATCATCTCCATTAATTATATCCATTGATATTGGAAACATATCTCCAACCATTAAATATAATGAAACTAAAGACCCTATCTCCTTTTTAAAATCATTTGGTAATATTTACAAGGAATGGGTCCAAACCAATACTTTCTCTACCACTAAAATTTTAGACAAAAAATTCATAGTAGATGCTTTAGAATGATATAATAAAATCCCTCAACATTCCATCTCACAACTAGAGGATTTAGTCAATGTTTTAGATAAAGAATTTCAACAAAATGGTCTTGCCAAGAATTATCATAGTCATTTAATTAATTCAAGGAAATTACCCTTTGAATCAACTCACACTTTCATCAAAAAATTGAAATAATTAGATAAAAAAGAATACCACAACATGAATTATGGTAATTTTTTTAGAATATTTATCACTGATTTAAAACCTTCTCTTTAATATAAGGTTCAATATTTTTCCCCACAAACTTTAAATGGGGAATTTGATCAAGCTAAAAGATAAGACTTTCTTATGAAACAATTAAATCCAATGCATAATTTGATCAATGAATATTTACAAACTTCAAATGATGAAATTATGATGTAAATTCATAATCTCAATCCCCTCCAAAAAAATAGTAGTTAAAATAGATAATCAAAATCAGTCCCACCCACCATTAAAGTTATCACAAATGAATCAATTACTATCTCTATCTAAACCCTTCATCTATAACAATAATGCCCCCCATAATGTTATGATCCTAATAATTTTTTCTAGTTTCATGATGAGATTGGTCATTCTAATGTTATGCGTTGTGGGATTATCAAATTTTTGGTTTATTTCATGTCAGGTGACACATTTGATCATGATGCTATGATAAAATTACATCATACTAATTATATCAAAGCTTATCATAAGAAACAATTTACTAAACCCATACCCTCAAAATCTTATAAATCCTCTTTTAATACTACTATACAAAATTCAAATGATAATATTTATGCAAATAATGCCAATCATCAATATTATATTAACTCTAAATATGTGAACACAAAGAAATTCAATTATTAATGTAAATCTACTCAGAAGGATCTTGTCACTAAACTTAATAAATCATCTACTATTGAATAATTGATTAAAAGATAAAATAAATACTTTACCAACATATTCCAAACCAAATATTGATGAAGAACCACTTACACAACTAGAACCTCAACCTAATTCTCATATCCATATGAAAAATGTCATATCTCATAAACCTCATGATGGATATTCATACTCTAAATCTCATTGGAATTTATTATAAGAACTTAACCCAATGCCTGCAAAATTTCCCTTATGAAATTAGTCTATACATCTATTTATCATCGTAAATTCCTTATGCATAAATTAAAAAATATTGAAGAACCATAATATCATGATTTATAACTTCATTTTGATGGTCCTCCACTTACAAAAGTTCATACAATTAAAATAGTCTCCTCATCCACAAAACCCTTCATAGAATTTATCAAAGAAGATATGATTAATGATGAGATTATATTTCAAGTATATGTTCCACCCCTATTTATCAAAATTGGAATCAATAATAACCTCATTAAAAAGGTCTTATTATATGAAGTATGAAGCATTAATGTCACTCCTTTATGTTTAATTAAATAATTCAAATACACCATAGAAAATCTTTAAAAAACATGCTTGATGTGTAGAGGATTTAATAAAACCAATAAAAAACACTTGATTTCATGTAACTCCCTCTTACCATCATAACTAAGATAATTATTATTAAAATTATGGTTTTTGATGATAGGATAGAAATGAAGTTGAAGTAATGACAATGAAAATCTATTTTATGATTCAAATTGAAATGAAGTAAACATTATAAAGCCAAAAATTTGACTTATCACTTCACCTACCAAGCAGTCCATTCATATTCCTACGGGACTCTTAAACTACACACAAGAAGAAAAAATAAATGAGAAACTACACTTATGAATTATGAAATAATATCTAACAAATATTACATCCCCCCTTAATCCATAGGGGTTGTTGTCAGACCAAGCATTCCTCTAAAATTTTCAAATTTTTCTCATCTAAGCACCTTTGTTAAGATGTCTTTTGGTTGCTCTATTGTTGGGAAATGTTGCAACTTGACACTACCATCTTTCACATAGTGCCGAATCAAATTAAATATGCTATTGATGTGCTTGGTTTGGTTGTGAAAGACTAGATTCTTTACCATCTAGATTGTAGAAGTCTTGTCAACCATGAGAGGTGTTGACAAAGCTTATTGCTCCTGTAAATCAAAAAGAACCCTTCTAAGCCACAAGATCTCTCTATTTGCCTCTGAAGTGGCCATATATTACCTCTACTAAAGAAATTACTAGCATTGATTACCTATTGGATTTCTAATTGACAATTGTTGTTCTCAAATTCATTATAAAACCCAAGGTGGACTTTCCATCTTCTGATTACCAACATAGTTGGAATCTAAATACCCAACCAGTTTAAAGTCTCCTGTCCTAGAGTATCTGAGCCTAAAATGTTGTGTGCCTTTGAGATATCTAAAGACCCTTTTTATGCTACCCAATGACTCTCCCTGGGTTGTTTTATGAATCTTGAGAGGACACTAAATGCATATGATATATCTAGTTGAGTGGTAGTCACATAAATTAGACTTCTAATGAGCTATCTATATTTAGTGGAATCATCCAAATGTATTGAATCTTTAGATGTAAATTTGGGATTATATTCGATGGGTGTGCTAAGAGGATTATAATCTTCCATTCCAAACTTGCTCTGAATGTCACCAACATACTTCTACTGAGTGATGAAGAAATACTTTGGTTTTTGAATTACTTCAATACCCAAATAGTAATGAAGATAACCCAAATCAGTCATTTTAAAGATTTTTATCAACTTTGATTTGAATTTTGTAATGTACTATTTATTGTTCCCTATGATGAACAAATAATCAACATACACCACCATAAATACAACTATTTTGATGAAAAGAGTTGCATCTTCAAACTCATAATGTTTGAAGTTCATGTTAATGAGGTGCTCAGCTAATTTTTTGTACCATGCTTTAGGGGCTTGTTTCAAACCATATAGAATTTTTTCCAATTTGCACACCTTGTGTTTTTGTCCCTTGACTAAAAAACCATTAGGTTATGTCATATACATATTTTATTTGAGGTCTTCATTTATAAATGTAGTTTTGACATTCATTTGGTGAAATTTCCATCCGTTGTGATCTGTTAGAGCCAACATAGTCTGAATGGTAGTCCATTTTGTTATAGGTGAAAAGGTTTCATTATGTTAAATTCCTTCCTTTTTATCATACCCCTTTTTGAATTTTTTTGCTTTGTGCTTGTCAAGTGAGTCATCTACCTTGTATTTATTGTGATAGACCCACTTGAAACTAATTGGTTTTCAACCATATGGTGGATCAACCAAATTCTAAATCCCATTTTTCACTAGTGAATTATAATCATCTTTCACTAGTGAATTATAATCATCTTTCATAGCTTTTATCCAAGATATAATCTTTTTATCTTGTTTGAAAGTTTTTGGTTCTGAATCAAATGCAACACTGAGTTCCTCTTGAGAATCATCTAATGTGAGTTTTTCAATCATGTCCTGAATTTCATCAATAGAATTATCTAGTTGAGATGAGGTTGTATGTGCACTTTGAGTGCATGTTTTCCCAACTTCAACAGGTCTCACATATTTTAGTGTTTTATTGGCCTACTTAGGTATCTTTTTCTATGTTGTAGGTGCTTCAGCTTCATCCTCTAAAGTTCCTTCACTATTTTCCCTCTATCTTGTTGGACCCTATTCAATAATTGATGAAGTTTCACTCTCTCCTTCAAGAGGAGTTTCAATATCATATATGGGAGATAATAAAAAATAAATATATTCCCAAATTTTTGTCCCCCACTCATTATATGGAATATTCAAATCACTCTCCTTCTAGACATCAAACTTTGCATATTTGTCTAGTCAACTCAACTACCAATAAATATGCTCTTTGTCCTATGCAATCTCACAAAAGACAACTTCTCTTGTGACAAGAAAATTCTTCTCTTTCTCATCATATAGCCTGAATGCCTTGGAGGAATCAGAATATCCCAAATGAAAGCATTTTTTACTCTTGAGGTCCAATTTGTTTATCTTCTCCTTTGGAATAAATGTGTAACAAGTGCATCCAAAAATTCAAAGATTTCATACTAGAGGGAGGTGACCACACCACATATCATATGGAGTATTTGATTTAAGAGCTATTGATGGTGATTTGTTATGAAAGAATACTATTTTTTTAGCTATTTTGGCCTAAAAGTGAAAAGTTACTCCTTTGAAATACAACATTACACGAACCATATTCATCATAGTTCTATTCATTCTTTCAACTACTCCATTTTGTTATGGAGTTTGAGGAACTATGAAATGGTTTGTGATCCCCTTTTGATCAAGATAGGATTTAAACTTATTTGATGTGAATTCATAACCATTATCTATCTTAAGTGTCTCAATGTGGGTTTGTGCTTCATTTTCAA
Source organism: Torreya grandis (assembly GCA_037957365.1). Classification (NCBI taxonomy): domain Eukaryota; kingdom Viridiplantae; phylum Streptophyta; class Pinopsida; order Cupressales; family Taxaceae; genus Torreya; species Torreya grandis. The sequence goes on along the minus strand of JARHVA010000848.1, from coordinate 1,171,036 downwards.
TCATCATTTAAAACTTTTTAAAAGTATCAAAAGATTCTAATTTTTTTTTAAGAAAGTATATCCATGTCATCCTTCTATAGTGATCAATGAATAACATAAATTAATTATGACCACTAGTGGAGAGGATTGGAAGAGAACACAAGTCTGAATGAACACGCTATAATTTTTTGTCTACTTCCCACTATGACTTTGAAAATGGTTATCTTGCATGTTTAGCCTAGATGCATGATTCACACTTATCATTTGATTTTGTGGGTAATGTAGGCATGCCAATAACACCATTATTTTATAATACAAAAATGTTTTTGTAGTGAGTGTGCCTAAATCAATCATACCATAACATGTTTGGAGACATTTTGTCTTCTAAAAGATGAGCATAATTCCTTAAATTTGATGGGTCACCCTTTAGTTTAAGTAGTTTCCCTTCCTCATATCTAGTCAAGATGAATGCATTATCACTTTTTCTCTTGATTTTGACATCACCATTATCTAATAGAATGTAATGGCCTTGTTTCCTTATGAATACTAGGGACAACAAGTTTTATTTCAATTAAGGAAGGTAACATTCTCAAGTTTGTAGTCTAGAAGTCCTAGACACTTGAGTTGAATTATACCTCTTTCCTATGGCTGTAGACTTGATCTATGTGTGAGGTCTACTAAGCCATAAATTTCTTCAATTAACTACTAAAAGAAGTCTTTTCATAAAGTCATATGTTGAGTGGCACCAGTATCAAGAACCCAAGCATCAAACCATGAGGAACTGATCAAGACACTATTTGCTTCATCATCTATATTGAAAAACACACATTCACTAGTGAATTGGGATAAGTTTGAATCTTTTGAATATTTATTTGAATTACACTCTTTCATTTTACTATATGCTTTAATTTTATCATATGGAATCTTATATTCATGAATCTCATGGCTACCTTTTCTATCACACCATTCACAATAGAGGTTTTGTTTATCATTCTATTTTTTATTTTGGCCACCATGATTTTGATTTTTTCCACCTTTTCCCTTGTAATTATTTTTATACTCGTTATTACCTTTGTTTTTGGAGGATATGACCTTATTTGATGGTTTGGAGGAATTGTTTTTGACACAGCACCCACTTTCACCTATTGTGGTTTTTGTTTTCCTTCTAAATGCCTTCTTTCTTTCAACCATATTTTCAACCAACTGGTCAATTATGAGAGTCTTCAACTAATTAATTTATTGTAGAGACTCCAAATAGGTTGAATAGTTGGTAAGAAGGTATTTTATGAATTTAGTCATGTATATGTCAATTTTGACACCTATTGCTTCAACATCATGTTTGATAACATGTATCTCTGAAGCCAATCTCATCACATCACCATCTTTCAACTCTAGGTTGAACAGTTTCAACTACAACTAAATGAATTCCAACTTTGAATGAGAGTAATATATGTCCTTAAATTTTTGATATGCCTCCCATGGTGTATTGCACCCCTATATATGATGAAACACATCTCTATCTATTGATGCCCTCATCAAGGCCATAGCTTTCTAGTTTTTCTGCTTTCATGCCTATATGTCCTTTGCATTCCATATTGGTTTAGCTAGTTGTGTTTTCCCTTCACAAATATTGAACCATAAGTAATTGAAGATGAGTGTTTTCTCCACTTGCCAAGACCATTCTAGCCAACTCTCTTTGCTAGTTAAGGTAGTGCCAACAATGGATTTGATGGAATGTATGGTTTTGAGTTTTTGTTTGAGTTTTAAGATGTTTTGAGGTTTTTTTAAACCCTAATTAGTTCCTTATCACTCCAAAATTTTCCCCTTTTCTATATACACAAAGGTACTAAAAAGGATTCACTTTGTCATTAACACCAGCTTAAAAATAAAACTTCATACATCAATATACTTAGTTTTTCTTGATTTTTGGATTTACATTTTTCAACATACATGAATGGGTAACAAGGGTATCTCCCCTTATTTCTCCTTGAAATGAAAATTTTGGTTATTATTTTCCCAAATTCACTTAGATTAGCATGCCTTAAATCAATTTAAAAAAAAAATCTCAGATTTTAAATGCCTTCGAATTTAAATATTTTTAAAATTTGAAAAAATACATTTAAGAAAAAGTTTTTTTTTAAATCTTAAAAACATATACCTCCTCTCCTTTTATTTTTTTATTTGAGTGATATTCCAATATTATAATATATATAAATGGCCTCCTCCTAATGAAAAATGTCTACTTTATAAGGAATCTTCCAAATAATAGCCACATAGCACAAGAGGAATGTGAAACACCTTATCAAATAAAATTAATAATTTGAAAATAATTTTAATTCTCCATTCCAAAAGTAGCACCAAAAACCATGCACCTCTTCACTGGAAATTATTGTTAGGCAAAAAATGTTTTGAATTTTTATTGATATTCACTAGCCTTTATGCAATCATACAACCAATATGTTATACAATCAACAAGCACTAGCAAGTGACAATGTAGGCTTGAGTGAATTCACCAACAAGGATTAAATCACTATCACAAATAGCCAATGCTACATCCAACCAAAATGCCAAAGGGATCCATGTCCAATTATGGCACATGTAATATACAAACATAATATTTTCAAAAACATCTTATTAAAATAACTCATATTTGAGTTAGGTGTATGTCACGATAAGGCTATGGGTAGATGAAATTGATATGATAAATAAATGCCTCCCTTATGCTATGAAATGCCTCACTGATGATACATATTATTGTCCCCAAAAAATATCATTCATTTTTGGGACAACCTATGAACTATTCTAGTTCAACAGACCAAAATTCTCTCTTCTCTTTTCAAAAATTATTTTGAGCATTCAAATTCTTCATTATTCAAGCTTTTTTAGATTTTTACAGGCTCTGTAGGCTTGAATATATGGAATCTATAGGCTAAGTTCTAAGGACTCATTTCTATGGACTCAGTTCTACAGACTATGTAGGCTTAAATCTATGAACTCATTTCTATGGACTCTATAGGCTTAAATCCATGAACTCTATAGATATGTTTCTATGGAATCAACATGATTGAAATTAGTAGGTTCAATAGGTTTAAAGGATTCTACAGGTGAGTTCAATCAAAAGAATAAGTTTCCAACACTTAGTCAATTTCAAGGTTGGTTTAATGACTTGGTTCAATAAAAAATGTCCATCGGCAAGCTTCTAAGCAAGGATTGAACCATTGAACCTTGAACCATTTTGGTTCAACGGGTTCAATGGGTTAAAAGGTTCAACATCATCAACAAGAGTTAAGTGCTTCGGAAAAGGTTCAATAAGTTCAACCACTTCTAGATTCAATGGCTTCAAAACACTTATCAAAGAGAAGAAGGCTTGAACCATTGAACCACTTTGGTTCAAAGGTTTAATGGGTTCAATCGTTCAAAAGGTTCAAAGCATTTGGTTCAACGCCATTTGGTTCAAAGCGTATGGTTCAACATAGTTTGGTTTAAGTGGTCAAGTGAATGAATGGAACACAAGAAAGTGATTGAACCATTGAACCTTTAAACCTTGAACCAACAAGGTTCAATGGGTTCAACAGTTCAACAGGTTCAATCGGTTCAAAACAATAAAAATACTTAGACAAAAAGATGACTTCAAATGCAAGATTGAACCATTGAACCATTGAACCAAAGTTGGTTTAATCAGTTGGTTCAATCAGTAGGTTCAAGGGGCTACCCCAAAGCCAAATGAAAAAGTGCCCTTGCAGAGGGAAATGAACCAAGCCAATAGCCCTTATAGAGGGTAGCGAGCAAAAGTGGACAAAGAGAATTCCTTCAAAAAAGTGAACCAAGGACAAATATCCCTTGTAGAGGGTAGGCGAGGAATAGATGGACCATTACAAAAGCCCGAAGGATAGTTTCAGACTTGAACAAGTCCTTGTGGAGGGCACATCTCTCTTTCATAAAAAGAACATGGAAAAATGGTTAAGGCAAAAATCCTTCAAACTTTTTGTCCAAAGGAATTCACCTGAGAAGAAATCCCAAAAGCAAGAACCTGATGGAAAATCAACTAAGGCAAAGTGAAGGAAGATTTCCTTCAGATAAATTGTCTGAAGGAATTCCTTTAGAATTTTTTTTTGAGGGAAAAGTCCACCAAAAAAGGCAAAAACCCACTGAGGAAATAAAATCCCAAAGGCCACCTGAAAGATCTCGAAGGGTAGGTACCCTTGTGGGAGGCTCTTGCCCAAGAAAGTGGATTATTTCTCAAGACCCCAAAGGGCAAGTTCCCTTCGAGAAAGATCAAACCTCAAAGTGCAGCAGAAGCCACCATGTGTCCCTTACAAAGTGTAATAGAAGCCTCCATGTTTCCCTTATAAAGTTGAAGTAGAAGCTTCCAAGTGTCATCTGCTAGGATATAGTTTATAGTAACTTTCAAAGTAGCGAAACATGCCACATGTCATATACAAATCTTGATGAAGGCCACCAAGTGGAAACATATGTATCTTCTTCCTTTTATTGAGTAAGGACTATGGTGGTTCCTAGGTGAGTAGATAAACTCGATCAGAATGTGCCATGTGTTATCATCCACGTGAATCCAAAAGAGTTCAAATGTTTCTACAATGTTTCTATGAGCTTGGCAGAAGCTGCCATGTGTCATCTTCTATAGGACTTTCAAAAAGCACCCAAAGCCTCTATAAGTTAAGTGGATGTTGCCACGTGTCCTTACCTATTTCACAATGGAAGGTGCCATGTGTTATTGGTTAAGATCAATGGAAAATGGCCAAAACAAGTGGGAAAGACATGAAGGAATTACTGAGGATGACGGGCCCAAAGCCATCAAAATCAGAGCAACCAAGTAGCCGTTGGCTTTCAAATGATGATGGACCCAAAGACATCAAATTTGTGGTAATGAAATAATTGTTGATCCTTGCAGACTTAAACATAGACACTATGAACAAATTTAGTGACCGGCCAAAGAGATAGCTCAAGAGCTCAAATTGCACAGAAAAGGGCAAAATATAGCCAAGAAAGGAGGAAAAATGAAGAAGGATCAAAAATATCTATGCATGGGATATGTTTCTATAAGGTGAAGTAGTCCACTAGGTGGACATCAAAGAGCACAAACATTCAATGGCATGGCCTATTTTTTTCATTGAGTAAAGTGAATAGCTATGCACACATAAGGAAACACATCAAACGGCCCATATTTAAGACTGATGCTTGATTCCAGCGTAGCCCATGGATAGAATTTAAAATGCATTAAAGGAATTGAATGCATCGTAAGCTATTTTTGTGAAACAAAGCACCCAAGTCTTTTTTGGAGCACTATATATTAGACTCTCTCTTATTGTTTTGGGCATCTCTCTCTCTGTTATTAGAAACAAATCTCTACCCAAATTGAAAGGCATTACTGAGACTTTGAGCTTAGATTGTTGATCATATTTCATTATTTGAATAAGAAAACAAGTGACTTTTTAGACTTTGTGCTAGAATATCTTGGTTATTGAGGAAATTGTTCTTATGTCTATTTCCTTAATAAATTTTTTGTCCATTTAATTAAATAAGCAAAATTAGTGAAAATAATTAGAAAGGTGTCCTGAAGCCAACTGTGGAGAGACTTTGTGCCCCCATAATTGTCTTTAGTGTGTTTTCTTTCTATTCCTGTGTAAAGGATCTTGGGATGAATTTGTGCCCTCATTATCCTTCATATTATATTTATGTGTAAAGGACCTTGGGATGACTTTGTGCCCTCATTGTCCTTTGTATCTCACTCTTGGGTAGTTGAGGTGAAGACTTTGTGCTACATCTTAGTCTGCTGGTTACTATGCCTTTGGTTATTAGTTACTTGTCACTATTTGAAAGAACTCCTATTTTTTCCTATAAGATCACTTCTGAAAGAAGAGAAGTGCCTTCAACATTTTCATGAGGATTTTCTCCTCTATTTGTTAACATCATCTCTAAAAAAAGAGAGATGGATGGTTTATCCTACCCCTAAGTGTTATTTTTTGCTTATATATATAGTATATAGCTCTTGCATATTTATAGGGAACCTCCCCTTAATGAGAGGAGAGATTTGTCTCCTTTTGATGTAGTAAACCTACACATCTGGCTGACCAATCTCCCTATGCTATGGTTGAAGAGACCTATTTTTCTCACCAGTTAGCTGGTTGACAAAAGATTCACCCAATAGTTTTTGGTGACTCCGTTGGGGATTTATGTGCAATCTGAAGCCTCAAGTTTCAGATTGAAGTAGTCCCTGCTCTTATCCATTATAGACTCTAGTGACTTCACTCTATGTCTTACCCATTATCATTATAACCTTACCATCTCCTTCCATCTCCATGCCAACTGGGATAGAACATGCAATTTAAAGCCTCAAACTTTAAGCTGAAGCATGGCTAGTTTTTTCCCATTTTTGTTCTACAATCTGGCAACTCCACGTTATACGTGAAGCCAAAGGGCTAAAGGTATTGTTGAACCTGTATTCAAGTTGTTACATCAAATTAATTTTGATCTATTTCCTTCACCATCTTGACTCCAACAAATTAGGAGCTTTCCTCCTACTAAAGTCAAGTCTCTATTATTGGGCAAAGCCTCCATTTCTGCTATTAAAAAAACTTTGTCAATACTTACCCCTATGAGATTTGTTATTCCACCTTTCCATAGTCATACAATGGCCATTAAATGTCCTTAGGGTAACTCTTTTGGCCCACTCAATTTAAATCCACCTTTACATGAGCTACCATGCAGTTCAAGGAAAAATTTCCCCAAGTTCTATGGTGATGGGAAGGTTCATCTTAATGAACATATTGTAGCCTTTAGCATAGCCTGTGGTGTAATAGGTGTGGAGTATGAGGATGTAGTAGTCAAGATATTTGTGAAAACTTTACAAGGTGCTACTACAAACTCGCTCTATCATCTACAGGCCCAGACTGTGACTGACTAAAACACCCTCAAAGCCAAGTTTGAAACCAAATCCAAGCCTGAAAAAGATGCACATGCTTTATTGGATCAACTCACACAAATGAAGAAGGAGGCTCGTGAACCAATGAGGGATTTCATAGCCAAGTTTGACAAGCTGAGGAGTAATATTCTTGCAATTTCTTAGCCTACACCTGAGAATCTCAAATGTTTCTTCATCAACTCTCAGCTGCCTGAAGTAAGTTTTCTGTTGAGACGTGCTAGCCAAATAGACCTTACTATAGCTCAAGATTTTCCCACTGAGGTAGAAGATGACCTTATCTTGGTAGGAAAGATAAGGAGAGATCCTAACAGAGGTAAATCTTCCTCATCTTCTAAATATCCATCTACATGTACCATTGATCTAATGGTGCAAAAGCTGGCAAATGAGTTGCTAACTCTCAAGAAGCAAATGACATAAGGGATATCTTTAGCTCCTTTGTACATAGATATGCCAAGAAGGACATTCCCCAATCAGTCATACCAAGGAAATGCTACCAAGAATCAAGGATAGCTAAATCATCTTCCTCCCCCATAGGGGAAACTTGCCATTAAAGCACCCCCAACCCATTCAGTAGTTGGATATCTTGAAATAGAATCTAATTTCTCTCTCTAGCCTAAATTAAACCAAGAAAATGATGCTAATCTCTTCACTAAAGAAGAAAAAGAATTAGCTGGCGACTCCAACATTGGTTTCCTGAATTACCAGGATGAACCCAAAAGTGAAGGTAAAGTAGATGAGGGAACATATGATGTGTTCACTTGGTCCAAGAATCAGTTGCCCCAGTAAGTTGATAAATAAAGAATAGATGAGTGACCTTAACTAGAAATTTTAATTTCTAAGTGGGGAACCACTCTACCTTTCCAGCCAAAGGACCCAGTGATTGTAGGAAAGGTAAGTACATCAAACATCTCTGCACCTTCAAATTTAACTTCAAAGATAAGTCTTCCCCCTCCCAAAAACTAGAAAGATGAACTACCTTCCTCTATTCTTAGTCCATTTCAGTCATTTGACATAATCAACCATGTCAAGAAGACCAAAATTTAAATGTTTGAATTTGAATTCTTGCAATCCAATCTTGAGTAGTTGGATAGGTTAGTTCAGTGTGTGAAGAATAAAACCATCCCTACAAGATAAGATGTTAAAAAGGTAACTCATGATTCTCCAAGGAACATATCCATCCCAAACAATCTTGTCATTACTCCTCTAGTTTCCCCTGGGAAATAGAACCTTTCTATGTTTCCCTATTGATAAATGGCCACAAACTAAGCAATTGCATCATAGACTCAGGTGCATCTGACAACATTATGCCTACCAAGGTGGCATAATATATTAGACTGATGCTGACCAAAACCTTTGGGAGATATTTCTCCATGGAGAACAAACAAGTACCTCTATTGGGACAAATCAAGGATGCCCAGTTTTCATTTGCAGCATTTCCAGACAAAAGAATCAAGATGACAGTCCTGGTGGCCGACATCCCAGCCTCATACGACATTCTTCTAGGGAAATTTTTTTGCAAGGATGTTGGTGGAGAATTGAACATGGACCTATCTGAATCAAGGATCCCTATCAAAGGCATCATGTAGAGGCTACTACTTGAAAAGGAATTAAAATATGTTGTCACTCAGACATTAGCCCCTGAAGCTCAATTTTTTTTGAATCTTCAGACATGGGCAATTATTTTTTGACCACAAAGGATACTCATGCTTCAGCTGATGAAACTTCTAAAAATGATAGTCTAAAAATTGGTTCAGATAGAACAATAGAAGATGTGAGAGAACACAATGCAAACATAAAATAATTTCCCCTTCTAAGCAAGGAGAAATCTAAGGAAAGATCAATTTTTGATGATGTTTGGATCCTAGAATTTGATAGTGGTAATTCTTCTACCAGCTCAGGGGCTGGGATTGTGTTGATATCTCCTCAAGGAGATATTTTTCCTTCTTCATACAAGTTGTAGTTTAAAAACACCAACAACATAGTTGAGTACAAATCTCTATTGCTTGGATTGAAGGCTATTCGAGATAAAGGCATCAAACTCCTTCATGCCAAAGGAGATGCTAAACTAGTGGTTTGTCAGGTAAGGAACTTATATCAAACTAAGAATGAGAGATTATGCCACTACCGCAATCTAGTTTTGGATCAAATTGAAAGATTTGATGATTTCAACATCTCTACCATACCAAGGGAATTCAATGACCGAACTGATGCACTGGCTATTTCAACAATTCTCTTAGTTCCTCACCTAGACTTCAAAGGAAACATGTACACTATCAAATTGGTCTTTCAACCAAGTGTGCCTGATAATGCCAATCATTAGAAAGTGTTTAATGGTGACAACTAAATCATCACCTTTTTGGAATAAAAAGATAGCTTCGAACATCTTCACTTCGAAGGCAGTAAGCTCTAAAAACTTGAATCAGCTCTTGAAATGAATTTAGACGTAGGTGAAGAATTCCTGCAACTAAAAGGGAATAAAATTCCCAAAAGACTGGTTTCTCTTGAGAAATTATTTGACAAGCATGATAGGTTCATCAAATAGTAACAAATGGATTCAAGTTCCTCCCAAGGGTTTAATCAAATAAATTTAGGTGCCAAGGAAAATCCCAAGATGGTGAACATTGGGAAGTGCTATACTCCAGAGGAGAAACTCAAATTTACTAACCTACTTTGCCATTACATAGATGTTTTGGTGTACTCTTATGATGATCTGAAGTCACTCAGGCTTGAAGAAATTCACCATGAAATTCCTCTCAAGGATGTTTCAGTGCCTTACAAATAAAAATATCGGTAGTATAATCTAAAGATATCAGGTACTATTCTGTCTGAGATACAGAAAATGTTGAATGCTAGAATAATTTTCCCAATCCATCATTCCACATGGATTGCTAACATAGTCCCTATGAGGAAGAAGAATGGTGAAATTCACATTTGTGTGGATTTCAAGAATCTGAATCAGTCATCTTTAAAGGATAACTATCATTTTCCCATCATGGATCAAGTACTTCAGACAATGACCAGCTCAGAGATGTTATCAATGCTAGATGGCTTCTCAAGATACAATCAAGTTGAAGTTGGTGAAGCAGACCAGCACAAGATAGTCTTCACCACACCTTGGGGCACATTTGCATATATAAGGATGCCTTTTGGCTTGATAATTGTTGGTGCTACCTTTCAGAGAGAAATGAACCTTGCTTTCAAGGATGAGAAGGGTAAGTTCATTGTAGTTTATCTTGATGACTTGACCATCTTTTCTAAGCATCACCCAAATCATATATGCCACTTGCAACAAGTGTTGAAGCACTACCACCAGAATGGCATTTCCTTGAACCCTAAGAAGTTAGTTTTTGGAGTAATAGAGGGGAAACTTCTTGGACACATTATGTCTAAAGGAGGCATAAATATTGACTTAGATAGAGTCAAATCCATTTAGGAGCTTATTCTGCCCACAAGTAAGATTGTTGTTCACTCTTTCTTTAGAAAGGTGAATTTCTTATGAAGGTTCATCCCTAAGTTTGCTAAGAAGACTCAACACATTATGAACATGATGAAGGGAAAGGCCACCTTCAACTGGACTGAAAAAGGCAAGTCAGCATTTGAGGATATCAAGACTGCCATTACCCATGCCCTAATTTTGGTTTGTCCAAACTACAACAAAGAGTTCACCATATACATTTATGCTTTTGAACACACACTTTCAACAATTCTAGTTCAATATAATAAAGAAGGTATGAAATATTCCATTTCTTTCATGAGCTGCCCTCTCAAAGCTCATGAGCTAAAGTACTCAAACATGGAGAAGCATGCTTATGTAGTGGTGAAGGCAGTCAAACATTTTCACTTCTACATCTTGAATTCTCACACTACTACCTTGGTTCCTAATACCACGGTCAAATCCATACTAACTCAGCAGGAGTTTAGGATAAAAAGAGGTAATTAGATTGAAAAAATCTAGGAGTTTTATTTAGTTATCAAACTAACAAAGCTAGTATGGGGAAAAGGCCTATGCTAATTAATTGCTAATAAAAAACTAGAAGAAATAGAGCATGAAAAAGTAGAGGTAGAAGACACACTAATAGTCTTCTTTATCTCCACCATGAATGAGTGGTATTTAGGTATTAATCATTTCCTTACTTATGGTGAGTGTCCTACTCACCTATCTTATAATTAAAGGAGGACTATCAAGTTGAAAGCTACCAATTTTGTCCTTTGGGACAAAAACCTATACAAGAGGAGGCTTGATGGAGTGTTCCTTCATTGTGTGGACAAGGAGCAGCAAAGCCAACTTTTGGAATCCTTCCACAATCTAGCCTATGGAGGACTTTTTTTTCCCCTATGACTACCCACAAAATTTTGTGAGCTAGGTATTACTGGCCAACTATTTTTCAAGATGCATACAAGTGGGTACGGAAATGTGAACTATGCCAGTAGTTTTTTGGAAGACCCAAGTTGGCTACCTTGCCTCTCAAGCTAGTGGTCATAGAAGAACCATTATAGAAATGGGGAATTGATTTTATTGGAGTTGTAAACCCATTTTCAAGTGCTAGACATGATTATGTCCTCACAGCCACATACTACTTCACCAAGTGGGTGGAAGCTATCCCAACCAAGCATGCTACTTCAGGAGTAGTGTGCAATTTCCTCAAGGAGAATATCATTTCCAGGTTTGGGGTCCCAACTAAAATTATCACAGATAATGCAGCTTGTTTCACTTCCTAGGAGATTACTCAGTTCTATTTTTACTATGGGATCATCCTCTCCCACTCTTCTGATTACTTTCACAAGGGAATGGACAAGCTAAATCAAGTAATAAAAACTTGATGACTATCATCAAGAAGTTGGTGGATGACAACCAAAGGACATGGCATAAAGCATTGATTGATGCTTTGTGGGCATATAAAATTACACCAAAAAGGGTAATTGGTATGTCTCCTTTCCAACTTCTTTATGGGCTCAATGCTGAGATACCAATCACCTTAGAATTGCCAGCATTAAAATTGGCTAAGGCAATTGAAGATCAGACATATGAAAGCTTCATTGATAAGAGGATCATGTACCTAACTGAGCTAGATGAGTAGAGAACTATGGTGGTAGACCGAATTGCTGCCCATCAAAGTCTAGTAAATAAGCTCTTCGACTAAAAGGCAAAAAATCATGATTTCTAGGTTAGAGATCAAGTCCTGTTGTGGGATAAAAAGAGAGAACCAAAGGGAATGCATGGGAAATTCAATTCCCTATGGAGAGGCCCATTTATTATCCATCAGCTCAATGGTGAGAATAGCTTCCTATTGAAATATCAATATGGCATGCTCTTTTCTCTACCTTATAATAGGCAGCATCTGAAACACTTCAACTCTTGAAGTATTAGATAAGTTCACCTATACATATGTATATTTGTATAGTCTTTGTTTCTATTTTGTGATTTTTCATTTTTTATTTGGAGCCTTTATTTTTGGGTAACATGACTCCATGGCCCAATGGCATACTTCAAGGCACTAGAGATTTTGGTTTCTACTCCCCTCAGCTATTCCAATTTTTCAACTGAAGGAAGTTCCCCAATTGGAGCTAGCTGTTGTCCCCAAAAAATGTCATTCATTTTTGGGACAAACTATGAACTATTCTGGTTCAATAAACCAAAATACTCTATTCCCTTTTTAAAAATTGTTCTGAGCATTCAAATTCTTCATTAGTCAAGCTTTTTTAGATTTCTACAAACTCTACAGGCTTGAACCTATAGACTCTGCAGGCTAAGTTCTAAGGACTCATTTCTACCGACTCTATAGGCTTAAATCTATGGACTCATTTCTATGGACTCTATAGGATTAAATCTATTAACTCTACATATATGTTTCTATGGACTTAACATGCTTGAAATTAGGAGGTTCAATAGGTTTAAAGGCTTCTATAGGTGAGTTCAATCGAAATAACAAGTTCCTAACACTTAGTCAATTTCAAGGTTGGTTCAATGACTTGATTCAATCAAAAATGTCCATTAGCAAGCTTCTAAGCAAGGATTAAACCTTTGAACCATTGAACCTTGAACCATTTTGGTTCAATATGTTCAATGGGTTCAAAGGTTCAATGTCATTGGCAAGAGTTAAGCACTTTGGCAAAGGTTCAATAAGTTTAATTGCTTCTAGGTTCAACAGCTTCAAAACACTTATCAAAGAGAAGAAGGCTTGAACCATTAAACCATTGAAACATTGAACCACTTTGGTTCAAAGGTTTAATGGTTTCTATGGATCAAAAGGTTCAAAACATTTGGTTCAATGCTGTTTGGTTCAAAGCGTATGGTTCAACGTAGTTTGGTTTAAGCAGTTAAGTAAATGAGTGGAACACAAGAAAGTGATTAAACCATTGAACCATTAAACCTTGAACCAACAAGGTTCAATGAGTTCAATGGTTCAATAGGTTCAATCAGTTCAAAATGATCAAAATACTTAGACAAAAATATGGCTTCAAATGCAAGATTGAACTGTTGAACCAAAGTTGGTTCAATCAGTTAGTTCAATCAATAGGTTCAAGGGGCTACCCCAAAGCCAAAGGAAAAAGTTCCCTTATAGAGGGAAATGAACCAAGCCAGCAACCCTTGTGGAGGGAAGCAAACAAAAGAGGACAAAGAGAATTCCTTTAAAAAAGTGAACCAAGGACAAACAACCCTTGCAGAGGGTAGGTGAGGAATAGATGGACCATTGCAAAAGCCTGAAAGATAGTTCTAGACTTGAACAAATATTTACAAAGGGCACAGCTCTCTTTTCAAAAAAGAATGTGGCAAAATTGTTAAGGCAAAAATCCTTCAAAATTTTTGTCTGAAGGAATTCACCTGGGAAGAAAGCCTGAAAGCAAGAACCCAGTAGAAAATTGACTAAGGCAAAGTAAAGGAATATTTCATTTAGGCAAATTATCTGAAGGAATTCCTTCAGAATTTTTGTCTGAAGAAAAATTCCACCAAAAAAGGAAAAATCCATCGAGAAAATAAAAACCTGGAGGCCACCCAAAAGATCCTGAAGGGTAGGTACCCTTGCGGGAGGCTCTCACCAAAGAAAGTGGACCATTTCTCAAGACCCTAAAAGGAAAGTTCCCTCTAGGAAAGATAAAAGCTCAAAGTGTAGTGGAAGCCACCATGTGTCCCTTAAAAAGTGTAGTAGAAGCTGCCATGTGTCCCTTATAAAGTCAAAGTGGAAGCTGCCAAGTGTCATCTACTAGGACACAATTTCTAGTAACTTTCAAAGTAGCAAAACATGCCATGTGTCATCTACAAAGCTTGGCAGAGGCTGCCAAGTGGCAACATCCTTATCTTCTTCCTTTTATTGAGTAAGGACTGTGGTGGGTCCTAGGTGAGTGGCTAAACTTGAGTAGAACGTGCCATGTGTCATCATCTTCATTAATCCAAAAGAGTCTCGAATGTTTCTACAGTGTTTTTATGAGCTTGGTGGAAGCCACCACATGTCATCTTCTGCAAGACTCTCAAAAAGCACCCAAAGCCTCTATAAGTTAAGCAGATGCTGCCACGTGTCCTCACCTATTTCACAATGGAAGGTGCCATGTGTCATTGGTTAAGATCAGTGAAAAATGGCCAAAACAAGTGGGAAAGACATGATGGAATTGATAAGGAGGATGATGGGCCTAAAGCCATCAAATTTAGAGCAACCAAGTAGCCATTGGCTTTCAAATGATGATGAACCCAAAGATGTCATATTTATGGCAATGAAATAACCATTGATCCTTATAGACTTAAACACAGACCCTGTGAACAAATTTAGCGACCAGCCAAAGAGATAGCCTAAGAGCTCAGATCACACAAAAAAGGGCAAAATATAGCCAAGAAAGGGGGAACGATGAAGAAGGATAAAAAATATCCACGCATGGGATATGTTTCTAGAAGGTGAAGCAATCCATTAGGTGGACATCAGAGAGTGTGAACATTCAATGGCATGACCTATTTTTTTGCATTGAGTAGAGCAAACAATTGTGCACACATAAGGAAACACATCAAGCAACCCATATTTAAGACTAATGCATGATTCCAGCATAGCCCATGAATAGAATTTAAATTGAATTAAAGGCATTGAATGCATCATAAGCCATTTTTGTGAAATAAAGCACCCAAGTCTTTCTTGGAGCACTATATATTGGACTCTCTCTTATTGTTTTGGGGATCTCTCTCTATTATTAGAAGCAAAACTCTACCTAAATTGAAAGGCATTACTAAGACTTTGAGCTTAGATTGTTGATCATATTTCATTATTTGAATAAGAAAACAAGTGACTTTTCAGACTTTGTGTTGGAATAGCTTGGTTGTTGGGGAAATTGTTCTTATGTCTATTTCCTTAATAATTTTTTTGTCCATTTAATTGAATAAGTAGAATTAGTAAAAATAATCAGAAAGGTGTCCTGAAGCCAAGTGTGGAGAGACTTTGTGCCCCCATAATTGCCTTTAGTGTGTTTTCTTTTTATTCCTATGTAAAGGATCTTGGGACAACTTTGTGCCCTCATTATCCTTCATATTATATTTCTATGTAAAGGACCTTGGGATGACTTTATGCCCTCATTGTCCTTCATATCTCACTCTTGGGTAGTTGAGGTGAAGACTTTGTGCTACATCTTAGTCTGCTGGTTACTATGCCTTTAGTTACTACTTACTTGTCACTATCTGAAAGAACTCCTACTGTTCCTTGCAAGATCACTTCTAAAAGAAGAGAAGTGCCTTCAACATTTTCACCAGGATTTTCTCCTCTGTTTGTTAACGTATCTAAAAAAAGAGAGATGGATGGTTTATCCTACCCCTGAGTGTTATTTCCTACTTATATATATAGTATATAGCTCCTACATATTTATAGGGAACCTCCCCTTGATGAGAGGAGAGATTTGTCTCCTTTTGATGTAGGAAACCTGCACATCTGGCTGACCAATCTCCTTATGCTATGGTTGAAGAGACCTATTTTGCTCACTAGTTAGCTGGTTGACAAAATATTCACCCAACACATATATACTACCACAATGTTAGTCATTACATAGCATATATAGATACTAAATATACCTCCCTATTTTATTATTTGTTCACTACAAATATTCAAGAAGACTCAAAGTTTTTAAAGGAAATATATCATATGTAGACCATTAATCCATACAACTAGAAAAGAGGAGATAAAGAAAAAAATGACTAATTAAATTTGTGCTCTGATACCAATGATAGGCTAGAAATTAAGTTGAAGGAATGATAATGAAATTTTATTTCATGATTCAAATTGAAATAAAGCAAAGTAAACATTATAAAGACAAAAATGTGACTTATCACTTAACCTACCAATAAGTCCATTCATATTCCTATGGGACTCTTGAAATACACATAAAGACAAAATAAATGAGTACTTACACCTAGGAATTATGAAATATTATCTAACTAATATTACACTTGATCATAGGAATTATGAAATAAACTCCTCAGTCACCCAAAATCACATCATATGCATTCCATTTCTTCTTTAAGTGGTCAATGTATCAAATCCATACACAAAAACAAATGCTACAAACTTGAAGTTGATCCTAATCTATGTATCATCCAATTAACAAATCCTAAATCCTAATATCATATTTCTATTGTTTCTCACATTAATATTCCACATCTCTCTAAGTTTTTTAAAATTTATTCTAATTTACATGTTACTCTTACATATTTAGATGATGATTAACCAAATGAATTAAAAAATACTTGTAATGCCATTTGATTACCTCCTTATATAGTAGAATTATTCCCTTCTTATCTACTCCCACATGAGCATACCATTACATTACTCAATGATACCATTAATAATCCCCCCATGTAATGCATATGAAGCCTCTTACACATAGTATGATTTCACATGTAATGAATATGGGGTAGCTAAAATTTTTCAAGATCCTTTAAGTATGTCTATACTCTCAAATTCAATAACAAAGGTGTTTCTACTACTGATTTTCCTATGACAATTGATGAATGCACTATCTCTCACACCTATAATGAAAATTATATCATGGGACAAGATCAATAATGATATTTAGATGTAAAAAATTATCAAAAAAAAAATAGTGAAAATACATGCCTTCAATCATGGTGTTCATGTCATTCATATCTCATCTGATACAAAATTAGAACTCAAAGGTTATATACCCCTAGTAATCCTCCATTATTAAATACTTCATGGATAATAGAATAATTTCATAATATTACATCCTTTGAATGTCTAATGAAACTTAATCTAATACAACCCACTCTACCAACCATAAATGTCATTTCTCCCTCTTACAAATGTATTAATAAAACTAATAATATTCAACTACTACCATCTAAACATATCCAAAATAACTAGATTTAAATAACTCTTCCAAATTTATCACCTACTATCACATAAAATAAACAAATTGATACAATTATTATAGAACTTATTGATTTTAATCTACCCAATCTCATCAAGCCAAAATCTTTATCCTCTGCTCTAATTGAAATTACATTATATGCTAAAGCTACTATTGTGAGGAAAATAAAGAATGAATATGATATCAAAGGTAATCAAATCATTGATATTGAATTGGATGTTTAATGTTATGGAAATTTATCCATTATTACTAATGATGAACCTATAATATAACTCCTCCATGATAGAGAACCTCAACTTCCACACCAATATCATAATCTTTCCACTTTCAACAAAATGTTCCTTGTTTGAACAATTTCATTGCTAGAGTGAACCCTAAAACACATCTTATTTATTCCCTCCCTCCTACTCCATATAATTTTCAATATGTAAATGCTATGCTTATCAAAGAAACTAAAAAAATGACTATGATACACTTACATGTCCTTGACTTATCATTGTCTCAAAAGAGCTCACCTGTGAGGAACATGATAAGTTTAGTCTCTTATTTGATAACTATCATGAATGTCTATCTTATTAATAAGAAGACATGACTATAATTGATCCTAATAGGATAAAATAATTGTACATAATATAATTACCCACCTAGATTCCAAACCCATTTAACAAATGAAATGAAAATTATCTCCTAAAATTTGTAATATATGTCATAAAGAAATCTTCAAATTTTGGATTCTAAATTAATTAAAACTAAGGATTACTCAAAATGGGTTTCAAAAAATTTCACTATTTGTAAAAAATTCACCATCGTTATTCTCATATGCATTGATTTTCATAACCTTAACTTAGCCTATCCAAAAGATAATTTTCCTTACCACCAATTGATGCAATTATCAATTATATAGTTATGAAAGTTTATCACTCATGGATGGTTTATTAGGATAAAATCGAATTCACATAGCTATAGAATATCAACATAAAATAGAATTTATCAAAGAATGGGGCACTTATTAATACTTTAAAATGCATTTTGGTCTCAAAATGTTAGAGATACTTATCAATGTGTAATGACCTATATTTTACATGATTTTATTCATAAAATCATAGAAACTTATCTAGATTATTTTATTTCTTAATCTAAACATTGTGATGATCATATTCATGATTTATATATCATATTTAATTGACTAATTGAATATAAATTTTAGACTTAACCCCTTCAAATGTGTGTTTGGTGTTAATTTTGGTAAACATTTAGGTTTTTTAGTCTTCCATAGAGCTATTAATGTCGATCCATCTAAAATCAAAGCTATTATCACATGCATATCCCTCTTTCCATTCTAGACATACACACATACCTTGGGAAACTTAGGGAAATTTGAGTATTTGTTCTAGAAATGGCTTAATATATATAATCTATTAATTCCATTATTAAAAAAGGTAATGCTCTATAATGGATGGGTTCATGCCAAAAATCATTTGATATCATGAACTAATCTTGGATTCATAGTCATACTCTTTGAACACATTCAAATGATCATCAATTAATCATGTATACATAATATACCCCCTTATTAGTAGGGTTAATGATCACACAAAAAGACAAACTTGGTAAATAATGTGCCATCTATAATGTTATTCCATCCCTAATAGATTACAATAATAATTATACAAAATTTAAAAGTTATTATCGTGGTATATATTTCAAAAATTAAAATGTCCACCATTATATGATTTATCAAATTACTTATGTCATTTTTCATTCTGACCCACTTTGTCATTTTTTATTCAAAGTTTTCTTACCTAGAGATAGAATTGGTAAATGGATGGTTCTATTAATCTAATTTCATCTTTAAATTATTACACAAAAGGTTATCAGGACATGTCATTGTAGATCAACTTTTGGATGCCTCTCTACCAACTACTATTCATATGTATGATACTCTTCTTGATGAAGAAATTATTTTTATTGAAGGTCTATACCAAGCAATTTCACTCAAAGACTATTTTTGGAACTTCACTAATGATATTAAACCAAATAAACTTGAATAACATGACCCTACTCCTTCTATAATTATATCTAATTCAGTCATTAAATAATTACTAGAAACTATAATTGACTTTCACAAAGAAAGTTGGACACTTCACTTTAACAGTGCAAAAATCCTTTAATGATTTGGTGTAGGATGTGTCTTAACTAACCTCCATGGGAAAATCATACCTATATCATTTTGATTAACATTAAATTTCACCAATAACATGGTTGAATATGAGGCTCTTATGTTAGGCATGAAAGCCATGTTAAATTTAGATATCCCATATTTACATTATTTAGGAGATTCACAACACATATGTCATCAAGATAGTGGAAATTATCAATGTAAAAGTGAAAACCTTATCATATATCATCAATTTTTCACTACACTTTCCAATAAATTCACTTTTTTTTTCCATTGGATCAATCCCATGATAGTAAAATGCTATAATTGATTCTCTCACTTCATCAACATCTCCTTTCATATTCACCAAGTTATTGATGATTCCTAATTCATTATCCAAATGAGGAAGTTACCTTCTAATATATAAAATAAAAATTATTTTCTAATTTTCCACATAGAAACTGTCACCACTCAAAAAGTATTATGGTATAAAAATATCATCCAATTCATTGAGAATCATACTTATCCTCCATATGAAAATTTTCATTAAAATACCTTAATTTGAAAACAAGCATGAAAATTGGGAGGGCTGAGCGCGATGACTGTGGCTGGAGAAGGGCACGCGGGCGTTCCGCCGACTGGTGAGCCGTCGGCAAACCCCAGGGAGGAGGTTGCGCCACTTGGGGATAACAATGAAGGTTTGAAGTCTTTTTATTCTAGTGAGAGAGTAAAGTTGAGTAAAGTCAATGGGTGCCTACTGAGAAGGCAGGACCAGCCTGTTCTGGTCATACCTCAGGAGACAATCCAGGAGGATATCGAATACCATTCTTCACACACCTTGATCTGTAAATTTTTGGGAATACGCATCCCTCAGGCAGCGCTGGAAGCATGGATTAGGCACTCTTGGGCAGTAAATGGGGACTTTGACATTATGTTAGCAGGGAATAACTACTTTATGGTGAGTTTCTCTTCTGTGACAGACCGTAATCGTATTTTTGAAGGCGGACCTTACTTCTATGAAAGAGTAGGACTGTTCCTCAAACCATGGCATTCTGGGTTTAATACGGCTGAGGAATTGCCAGTGTGTGTTCCGGTTTGGGTGCACCTTCCACGGATGCCGTTGGAATTCTGGAGGGAGGATATTCTCAGACAGATAGCGGCTATGTTGGGCACACCGACAACGATAGCCCACCAATCTCTAGACAGGAAATTCATCACTTATGCTCAAGTCTGTGTGGACATGGATTTGAACAAGCCTCTTCCGGATTCAGTGGAAATTTGTCTGGGATCACTGAAATGGATTCAACAGATTGACTATGAATCCATCCCATTCAGATGTAGAATTTGCCATGTTTATGGACATTTGCACCGGCAGTGCCCCCACGCTACCAAAGACAAAGGCCTATTGTCAGATTCTGCAATGCCTCCTACTACCTTGGGTGGTATGGGGGTTGGGAGTGCAGGCCAAAATGATAAAGCAAAAACCCAACCAGACAAGGTGAGTAAAGGGAAAAATTCAGCAGTGGGGAATTTGGCGCAGGGCTCAGCTGAGTTCTTCAGTGGGGGTATGGATGAATTCATGCCAGTACGAAAGCATGCTAGAGGCCAAGGGCAATGAAGAGGATTGGGGGAGAGGCAGAGTGATCAGGGATTTAACAGGTTTGAAGCCCTTGATAACATGCTCATAGAGGAGGGCTTTCCAGTGCAGGACCTTGGCAATGAGGTGGAACAGCAGAACCAAGGCCCAATACTTTTAGCCGGAGTTGATAGGATGGACCAAACGTTGATGGAGGACTCTCTGAGATTGGAGGCAGGGCAGCCGGCTGATTTGTAGGAGTTAAAGGAGAAAGAAGTGAGATGGGCAGATTTAGTAAAGGAAGGAGAGCCAGCAAGAAAAGATAAGAGTCCGACTTTGGCCCTGGGTTTGGTGCAAAAACAATTCAAAAAGGCCACTTCATCAGCTGCCCCTAAAGTGGGGAGAAGAAAAGACCAGGACAAACTCAAAATTACAGGTGATTTATTGGTGGAATTTGGGGTTGTCAAGACCTTGGAGGAGCATTTTCCCCAATCCACCCAATTATTGTGTTATCTTGGAATGCAAGGGGACTGAATAGCTGCCCCAGACAAAAAGCTATTCGTAGATTGGTGTGGGAGCACTCACCGGACATTTTTTGTATACAGGAGACTAAACTTTCCGTGGAGTCTCTATTTGCTTGTATGCCAAACATTTGGAATAATGGGCAATGGCAATGTATAGGAGCCAGAGGTAGTTCGGGAGGACTAGCTATGGGATGGAATCAGAGGAAAATTCTGCCATTACATTGGATTTCCAATATTTCGGCTTTGTCAATGATAGCCTCATCTTTGGAAATAGGTGAATTGTGCTTGGTTACTACTGTGTATGCCCCAGGAGATCTTGAGGGACAGCAACAGCTTTGGGCGCATATCCGCTATGTTCGCCAGTGTTTTCTGTTCTTGCCATGGATTGTTGCAGGCGACTTCAATGCAATAATGAGCCTGGAGGAGAAGAGAGGTGGGATTAACCGCTTAAGCCCCTCTTCGGAGTGTTTACACCATAATGCTGCAGCTCTTCGTATCACGTATGTGAAACCTGCAAATGGGCTATTTACTTGGAGCAACCGAAGATCAGGTAATGCGGCCATTTCTGAACGCCTTGATAGATTTTTAGTTTCATGTTTTTGGCAGTCTAGTGCTTTCACTCTCACCTGTAAAATTTTGGATTGGAGGGGTTCGGACCACTGGCCTATCAAACTTTCTATTGGTCAGATTTGTGGTCTTAAAAGCCTCCATTTAAATTCCAGTTGATGTGGATCCGTGATCCCTCCCTGCATGATCTCATAAAACAATGGTGGAGACAAGGAGGTCCTGCTTTTGGAACAACCATGTATTCCTTTCTAAAAAAGCTACAATTTGTCAAAAGGAAATTGTAGATTTGGAATAGGAACTGTTTTGGGAACTTACAGGATATGAAGAGGAGAATGCAAGACCAGCTGGACGGCATAACTAGGCATATAAGAGATTATGGCCTCTCGGAGGACCTTCGCCTGGAGGAATCTAGAGCTGCAAAAGAACTGGCTGAGTGGGAGCTTCGAGAGGAGATTTTTTGGAAGTAGAAGGCACGCATTGAGTGGCTTCAAGAGGGAGATAGAAATACGGCCTTTTTCCACAGATCTGTTCAAGGAAGAAGAAATGGTAACTTTATTACCTCTCTTGTTGCACAGGACGGGACACACCTTTCTTCCTCTCAGGATATTAGAAGAGAAGCGGTTCGATACTTCTCTGAGCTCTTTGCTAGTGAACCACTACGGGATGAAAGGGTAGAAAATGAGGTGCTGTCCTGCATTCCGTCCTTGGTGGATGACAGAATGAATGAAGATCTTATGAGGCCAGTCGGAGTGGAGGAAGTGGAGGAAGCTTTGTTCAGCATGAAGAGAGGCAAGGCCCCTGGACTTGATGGATTTCCTGCTGATTTTTTTCAAGAATACTGGGATATAATTAAGCAAGATTTATTGAGTGTCATACAGGAATCCTATTCAAGCAAGGAAATGCTTAGAGCTTTGAATGCTACTTTCTTGGTGCTAATCCCAAAGAAGGAGCAGGCAAATAAGCTTGAGATGTTCAGGCCAATTGCGCTTTGCAATGTAGTGTATAAAATAATCACTAAGCTTATAGCGCAAAGACTGAAAGTAATCCTTCCCAATCTTATTTCTGAGGAGCAAGGAGGTTTTGTTGCCGGCAGACAAATTTTAGATGGAGTGGTAGTAGCTTCTGAAGCTATCCACTCTATGAGTATTTCACAAGAGAGAGCGATGTTTATTAAGCTTGATCTTGCGAAAGCCTATGACAGAGTTAGCTGGAGATTTTTACGGAAAATTTTGGAGGCCTTTGGTTTCAAGCAAAACTAGATTAGCTGGGTGTTCAGTTGTGTTGCCACGCCTTCCTTCTCTGTCCTTGTTAATGGTGAGCCTACGGAACTGTTTAGAGATGACAGAGGTCTCCGTCAAGGAGATCCTCTCTCCCCTTATCTGTTTATTATCATGGCCGAAGGGTTTGGGTGGCTCTTCAGGAGTCGAGTCTCCCAGAACCTGATACAGGGTTGGAGATGGGAAGGGGAGATTGCCACCCTGTCCCATCTACAATTCGTTGATGACACTATCTTGGCAGGTAAAGCTCAGATAAAGGAGGCGGAAGCTTTCTGAGCTACTCTGGATAACTATCTGGCGGCTTCTGGACAGCGGATTAATGAGCAGAAATCTTCTATTGTCTTCTTTAACACCCCTGAGTCTATTCAGAGGAGGATTGCTGCTACTCTCTGATTTTAGATTCACACATTACCGGTGGTTTATTTAGGGGTTCCTATTGTGGTGGGAAGACAGCCAAGGCTATTTTGGCAAAATATTCTGGATAAACTGAGACAGAAGGTAAGTCATTGGACTTATAGATGGCTTTCTACTGCAGGAAGAGTTACTTTGCTTCAATCTGTTATCCAAGCTCTGCCTATATACCGCTGCATGGTTCAAAGTGCACCGGTCTATTTTTTAAAGGAGTACGATGCGCTCTCTAGGAGGTTCTTGTGGAGTGGCAATCTTCAGAATTCCAAGTGGAGTCTCATCAACTGGGACACGATTTGCAGTCCAAAGAAAGAAGGTGGCCTGGGCCTACGGTCGGCCATGTTAGCTAACCAAGCACTTGCGGCCAAACTCTACTGGCGGTGGTGCACGCACTTTTCTTCCTGGTGGGCCCGAATCTTGACTGCCAAATATCTTCTGGGCATAAATCTTCATGACATAGCTAGAATTCCTGTTGAGGGGAAAGGATCGATGATTTGGAGTACCCTCAAGCTTGGAGCATATTTGGTTAAAAACGGTCTTTTTTGGGTTTGTAACAGTGGTTCGGAGGCCTTATTCTGGGAAGACTCCTAGGATGGTGAGCCACCTTTGCTTCACTCACATCCTCACCTGCATTCTCTTGCGGACTCCTTTCAGGTTGCTGGGTGGAATACCGTGTTATATTACAAGGAGCCTTATAATATGGGAACGAGCGTTGGATACAGGTGGAAACATTCCTCTGATTGGCTGCCTGGAGGATCGGATGAGGAGAGAATAGTCTTATCTCAGATTTTGGAGACCAGAAGGTGTAGTGCGTTGCAAGGCCCTGATACTCTTGCTTGGAGTGGTGATGTTACGGGACAGTATTCTGTGGCTACAGGATACAGGAACCTGACTGAGCAAACGAGGGAGGTTGGTCAGTTTCAGTGGGGTAAGTATATTTGGAATCGATGGGCTTGGCCCAAATTCAATTTTTTTCTTTGGTTGCTCACACATAAGAGATGTCTCACCTAGGACAATCTCCAGAGCAGGGGCTTTCAGGGACCTTCTATGTGCTCTTTGTGTTATAACAGTGAGGAAACTGGAGTCCATCTCTTTTTCCAATGCTCTTTTGCTATTCAAGTCTGACACCTGTGGTGGAGGGCGTGGAATGTTCCTTGCAGGCACGTTTCCAATCTCAATCAGTTCTGGTCTAGGTTGGGTGAAGCTCCAATTAAAAACACCCTGTTTCAGAATGCCTGGGCAGTGGGCCACTCCTTCATTCTGTGGCACCTGTGGCTTGAAAGGAACCGACGTATCTTCAGGGGAGAGAGGCTGGAGTTGAGTCTGTTGTGGCTCAAAATTACCAACGCACTCCAAGAGACCTTGTCAGCTAGAGGCGCGACGGCTTCTGATGATGTTATTAGAGCAGGGACTGTTTGGACGTGCCTGGGAGTTAGTTTAACCGCTGCTGGAAAGATTTTGGATGGCAGTAGCTTGGCGAATGGGAGGAAGAGACAGGTTCGGCCTGTCAATAGAGCTGGCAGCTGGACGCCACCTGTGGTTGGGGTGGTTAAAATAAATACTGATGGATCCTCTCGCGGCAACCCAGGTTTGGCTGGAATTGGAGGAATTGGGCGTGATTGCTCAGGTAACATTCAATTTGTTTTTTCCATTTACAGAGGCTGTCATACGAATAATCAGATGGAGGCCGAAGCTATTCTGGAGGCTGTGAAAATTTGTTGTGTTTACGGTCATCTCAATGTCCTTTGTGAGTCGGATTCTCAAGTTATAATTAATCTGTTAAATAAGGATAATCATGATAGGATTGAGTGGAATTTAAGAGTCATTGTTCAACAGATTAGGCAATTTAGTAAGTCCTTAAAGTCGATTTCCTTTCAACACATCCCACGGGAGTGGAATGGTGTGGCGGACATGCTGGCCAAGTGGGCCTCGGAGAATGGGACTTCTTGGAATATCACGGAGATGAATAGGCTTCCCGCGAATATGTGTCATGAGCTGGTCCAAATGGTGGATCAGGAGAAAATCTTGTAATTGTTTTCTTCCTTGGTTCTTAATAAATTTTTACCGCTTTTGAGTTTAAGAAAACAAGCATGAAAATATGTACTTTGATATAATATTGTCTATTATAGTAATCCGAAATGTACTTCAATCCATTGTGTAACTCTAGAAGAAGTTATTTTTCTACTTAAACAAGCACATGGAAACATTTGTGGTAGTGATTTTAACATCCATGCCATAGCCCAAAAATGCCTATGCATGAGATAATTTTGACCTACTCTTAAAAAAATTCAATTAATATTGCTAAAAAGTGTAATCTTTATCATCTTCATGATCTAATTCACTCTCCTCTAGCTGAAATCGAAACCTAGGAATCTCCTTGGACATTTTCAATATGGGGTTTAGATCTCATTGAAAAATTACATAGATCACAATATGGTCATGCATTCATTATATTCTTCTTGTTAATGTTACAGACATAACCATTTCAATTTTTTTTCTCAATAAAATCATGTCATTTTAGAATTCCTCATACCATGATTTTTGATAATGGTGGAAATTTCAAAAATAAACATATGAAACAATTATGTGAAAATTTCAAAATTAGGCAAAAATTTCCAATGCCTTATAATAAATATAATGGCCAAGTAGAATCCACTAACAAAATTATTAACAAAATCTTTCAAAAGACTATTAGATAATCTCATACTGATTGGCACCTTTAGTGTTATCATACACTTTGGGCTTATCACACTAGTATATGTACTACTACTGGGGAAACACCATTTTCTTTAGTATATGTGTCTAAATATGTTTTACCTCTAGAATTTGAATTACCATCCTTATGGATTTATCTTCATGGTATTATTCTTGATGAGTAACTACATGAAGCCTATCTCGATGCCTTATATTTCCTTGATGAGTGACATATGGATACCTTAAAACATAATCATCAACACAAAAATATTATTACTAAACAACATAATAATAAATTAAAAGTGTATGATTTTAGTAGTGGTGACCTAGAACTTAAACTAGATTATACCCATGATAAAAAAAAGGAAAGAACACCAAAAAATGGAGGGATACTTACCTTGTCAAAGAAATTTTTTGTTCCTAGTAATTACAAATCACAAACTAATGAAGGACATATTTTCAAAGAACCCACTAATGCTCAGTTCTTAAATAAATATTTTTATTAAATGATTTGCTATTATTATTTTGCATATCTTTCACACATTTCCATATACTATAAATACTAACACTTCTTATAGGTTTACAAAATATCCCCAATGTGTAGCATTACATCACTCTTAGTAGCCTTATTTCCTATCATTGGTCCTTTGGTATATATATATATATTCATTCATTTAAGTTATGAGTTATAATTTTACATAGTGAATAATACCTGATCATCCTCATGAATATATTTTATTTTCATTTTTTGCAGTCAATAGTGAATTTTATTTTTTATCATTACAAAATTAATTTCCTTTACCATATCTATATTTTTATTTTTGTTCATTTCCTTTTAATACCTTGGATAGGATAAGGCCTTCCTCACAAAATAATCATATACTAGTCATAATTTTTACACCTATGTGAGTTCCAGTGTAAAACTTTGGATATGACTAGGCCTTCCTCAGAAAAAATCATTTCATAAATTCATTTCTAGCTAGGTGTTTTGTATGAAAAATAAGGAATCCAAAATTGTGATTTCATACTCTAAGAATTAGTTATATTATTTTATGGTAATAATTTTAACAACCTATTTTGCATGTCCCCTTCACTTACACTATTTATTATGACATGGAGTCATGCTTACATATCATTTTACCATTTTCATAATATACATTTTTTGTGATTTGAGTTAAATCAATCCTTCCATGTTTATTTACATCATATCTCCATTTTTCCAATCCATTATGGGCACACCAAGGTCATTTTTAATATAACACTCTCACCTAACATGCAAATACAAGAGTCTTCAACACCATGCTCTTTAAGTTTTTTTTCCTAGCCACTAAATGTAAGGTTCTCTAATGATAGCCATTTTTAACACCCATGTTTGATTTTATAAATTTGTGTGGAGGAGGAATATATAAAATATATCAAAATTAAAATCCAAAACATCAACATAAAAGGTAATGTGTAGTCATCTAAAATGGCATTTGAGTGCAATGAGTGCCACTTGAGACCACCTTATCTTTATCTTAGCTTTAAACCTATCTTAGGGCCTCTTTTGATCCTTTTCTAGATTTCATGTGAGTCCAAACCATTCAAAAATATACCAAAAGAAGCTCTAATCCACCCGATCAACACACAGGTCTCTTTTTCACATGTTCTTACCACCTGAAAATTAGTGTGATCCTTTGGACTATAGCTCATTATGTTATTGACCAAAGGGAAATACTAATGTTTCCTTACTCATTACTAACCCAATGGATATCTTTTCATGCCTCAAATCACTCCTAAGGTCAACCTAGACCTATTTCACATATTGACAAGCACTAGAACACTATATATAGACCATTTGCATTCACTTATCCACTAGATGGAAATCAAATGCAAATACTCATAAATAAACTTAGAAATAATTACAAAAATTAAGGTCACTAATTCCTATTCTTCCCTACTTATGCATACACCCATATACAATAGTCTAGAGCTTAGATTACTTAGATTTATAGTCTCAAGTCACACTCAAAGCATTAAAATCAGAACTCATACTAACATTCACTTGCACTTGTACCAACACTTTGACTAGGATAACTACATCGAAGTTAATCCCATTTTGGGGTATTGGTATGTAGGCAATGCTCAACATATGGGGTTTTAGATAACATTATTCCTACCCTAATAGCACATAATTTTTATATTTTTACTCCTAAAATACCCTCAAAACATGGAGTTCTAGATTTTCACTTTGAATCAATCAATATAGGGAATAGGCATTGAACCAACATCTATACACACAGGAATAAACACCTCAAAATAAGGTGAAGATACACCTTGATTTAAATTTTAAGGGATAAATGGAATATAAAACCCTATTTTTCTAAAGCTATAGAATAATAAATTAGGGAATAAATATGCAATAATCATAGACTCTAATTTTTATAGTAATTGACTTTTTTAATTATTCTATAAATAGAAAATGAACTATAATAAATGTACTTAGCTAGAATCTGACAAAGACAAATATATTATAGGATATAAATTGGTACAAAGACTATGTAGAATGTCATGAACTAGAAATACAAGTTAAAACCCTTTTGGATATTAGCATAGTCCTTTGGATAGTATCACATTGTGATAGTATCCTCTAGGGTGTATAAGTTTCCTTATGAAAGTAGTGGCAATGATATTCAGAGTGGAGTTTTACTTGGTCTTCATATGTCTGTGTCTGAGTAGATGAATGTTAGTTCTATGTCTATTCCCTATTTTTGACTAATTTATATGTAAAAAACTAGGCCTCCATGTTTTTAGAGTATTTTATGAGTACAAGTAGAAAATATTGGCATTATTAGGGTGGGTCAAATGATGCAAACACCTAATGTGATGAGAATTCGCTTCATACCAGTACCTCAAAAGCGGTTCAAACCTAATGTAGTTCTCTTCATTTCAATGATGGTATATGTGAAAATAAATTCTAGTATGAGTGTCAATTTTAGTGGGACTTAAGACTATAAATCTAAGTAATCTGAGATTTATACTGCTATAGATGGGTGTATGCAAAAGTAGGGTAGAATAGGGATCAATGACCTTGATTTGCACAATTTTTTCTAGGTTTATTTATGAGTATTTACATATAATTTACACATAATGGATAACTAAATGAAATTCATATATATATATAGTGTTTTAGTGATTTTCAAGATATGAAATAGGTTTAGGTTAACCCTAGAAGTGCTTAGAAAAACATAAATATATATGTTGGGAAACTAAAGAGAAAAAGGACAATAATGTGTTCCATAGGTCAATATCAAAGTTAACTAGTGTCCAAAGGGTCACCATAATGTGCAAGTGGAAGAATATGGTGAATAAATGGCCTAGGTTCCTAGGGGATGGCTTAGTTATACTTTTGGTATATCTAAGAATGGGTTGGAATCCCAAAAAAACTATAAAATGATCAAGATATGCCCTAATATAGGTCTAGGGATAAGTTAATGATAATGTGGTTTAAAGTGAAAATCATGTCACTAGAATAACATTTTATATGACTACATCCCAACCACCTTATTATATAAATTTAGAAAATGGAAATGACTATGATAAAGGAAAAGAAATGTACCTGGACTTACCTAAGTGGCAAAGCTCATGAATCTAGGTTTGAGTGTATGAAGCATGATCCATTGTATGTCCTTCAAAAGAAACATTTATGGATTAGTCCTTACTTTATAAACTTCAAAATAAAATACAAAAATGAGTAAAGATATGAAAGAGATGAAAGTAATAGATACTCCTTATTAGGTATATGGACTAATGCTAAAACCTAGTGACATCTTGTGTGTTCATGTAGATGGTGATCAAAAAATGGATAACTTGGAATGAGATGATGGCTTGTTCAATCCTCATGTGTGGGTGGATAAATAACTCAATATGGCCTTGAATCCATCATTTCCCACCCCATTTGGTGGATCATATTCTAAGAATAACTTATATTGGATTAATGGTTTACCTAACCATCTTATGTAGGTGGATCAATAAATCAAGTAGGCTATGATTCCATCATTGCCTACCCATGTGTAATAGATGTATCTAAGACTAATTTTATTTAATTTAACTAAAATTGTGTAGGATGGCTCTGAGGCCACTCAAAAAATTTGAAATGTAAAATAGCTCAAGGGCCACTCAAGCACTCCAAAATGTATCTTAGGGACTATTCAACAATGTCAACCACTACATATTTAATAATGAATAAATTTGGTGAAAAATTGGTGAAAATGGTGTCTAGAGTAACAACATGGAAAATGACATGGAATTTTCATTCCATCTGAGATTACAATTGTCAAACTAAACATACGGGAAAAATGTGCCATGCACATGCCCTAAAATCTAATATCTATGCATAAGAATTATGGATCGATTCATAATAATCTATGTCTAAGTATCTAAAAATAAAATGGGAGTGATCATGCCATACACGATGCCCCCAATATGAGAAAAACCATGTAATTCTACATATAACTAAGTATAAACTAAATATATATGATAATCTATGACTAAAACTATGCAAATATGAATTATAACTATTACACCTCTTAGATAATTCTATAATTTTTTATTTATGGGGCTACTGGATAGTATTTCGGTCCCCTAGATAGTGGCACACTATGATATTGTCCTATTTTTTATGCTATTGACTAACTATGTTATTTTTTCACAAAATTAAGACTAATCTATATGTGATTATTTTTCATTGTGTTTTATTGAATCTAGACTTTGTATTATATGTCTATGTGTTGAAAACTATGCTATGAGTGTATTAGGATGGCCTGATCTCTATGAAAAACCCCTGTGAATGCCCCCTTCATGGGAGTTTTTGAACATCTATAATAACTATCCTTGAATTAAAATTTATGCATCATGTGTGTTATACTAAGAATATATGAGATCTACGTGATAAACTAATATAATGTGTATACATTACATTAAAATGTATAATAACTTGAGCATAATTTGGTGATGTAGAGGCTATATGAAAAAACATGTATAGTTAGTTTATAAAGCATAAATAAGTACAATCCTCTACCTCTGCCTCTCAACTTCCTCACAAGATACCATGTCTTCCGCTCACTTGGATATGCACTAAAATAGTTTTAACTCTATTTATCCTCTACCTTTGGGGATCTCTATCTCATCTCAATGTCTTGACCACAAATCATTTATGCTATTAATTATGTTATATAGACCTTTTTACATTCTTTTATTGCATAAATTAACTTATCTTTCCTTTATAGATTCTTCACCCTAGTTTATTCCCATAATATCTCAAAACCAATCTCAAGTATGGGTAATTCTTATATATAAACAACATTATTTATAAAAGTCTTAAATATATACAGATCCTTTTAGCTTCATAAAAACATTTTAAAGTTTTTTTCAAATCTCTTAGTTATCATATCTCCCTCTTGTTTATTATGAGACCATACTTTTAAAAATAACTTGTTTTTTCTCTATTCACAGCTATCATGTGCAATATCAAATGAATTAAACAAAATATCTACTTATTGCTTCCTGTTTATAACTATGAGTTAAAATTATTACTTGAGTCTCAACTTGCATGCAAAACTATAGATATCATATAGGTATAAATTTCTCTTTCAACCATCACATGCATTTTCAAACTATGATGCATGGTTTTCTTCTATAGTCAGATTTTCATACTATTTAAAACCAATACACAATTGCTCACCTTGAAT
The DNA here is from genome assembly GCA_037957365.1 of Torreya grandis. Lineage (NCBI taxonomy): Eukaryota > Viridiplantae > Streptophyta > Pinopsida > Cupressales > Taxaceae > Torreya > Torreya grandis. The sequence goes on along the minus strand of JARHVA010000848.1, from coordinate 1,138,828 downwards.
CTTGTCCATAGCTTAAAGGAGTTCAAAATAGTTCTTAATCACATGCACATTGGGTTTTCAACCCAATTATTTTATAAATGTTATGTTATATAAGACCAAATCAGTATTTATATCTCCTTACACAAACCTGAGAAGGATGATTTCATAGTTGTGAATTTCTATAATGGCTACCAAGGCACTATAATTATTTTAAAGTTTCTTCCTACATGCCATAGAGCTTCCATAATCTTGATATTTCACATTAAAATGATTAAATCTCAATTTTATTCTAATTTTATATCGACTATATACTCAGAGACAGTCTTGTTACTTGATCATGGTTCCACATTTTCCACAAAATGTTGTTTTGATTGTATGTGTTGAGTAGAATATTACATACTTATATAGAGAATCAAAAATAGTCTAGGTTTCCTTCAAATAATCCTTCATTCGTATCTTCTCTACATACACAACCACTATAAATATGGTTTTTAAATATTTTGTTTAGAGTTTTGGTCTATCCAATAGTTCTTAGTTATGTGGATGAGTAAACAAACTCTTCATAACACCACACACTATAGGTGTATTCTAATAGCACTGTCTAGATTCTAAGCCAAATAAAAAGAATTTATACATGAATAATTTAAAATACAATGAATCAAAATAAATAGTCTCACTAGATTCACATTCAACACTAGAAACAAGGTTTTATGAATCTTCTTTTTTAAGAAATATATTTCATAATTTGCACATTCAATAATATTACATACACAGGGACAACATGTCAATACCTCAAGAGACTCAAACAAAATCTTTCCTTTGTAACATTCAATTCTTAGGCTTTGGCTTCTCATACAATGTTTTGGCACACATATGATTTAAGAAAGTCTGCCAACCGTATCTTCAAACATAATGTTGATTTTCACATTTTTGTCGAGTTCTTCCCACTTATAAATTTGAATAAAACCCCCAATATTTCTTACTTTGAATTACCTTTCTTTACCAAAACAACTATCTCTAAGTAAAAAACTCCAAAACTGATTATAAATAACTCTTTTTAACTTCCTATTAATAGTTACTAATAAGAACACTTTCATCTTGGCTCAATCAACAAAATGGATTGTCCATACAAGTGTGACCAATAACCCATGATAAGGGTCTATTTTAAATTGATATAAAAATAAACACCTCAAAATGTTTCTTAGAGACCTAACAAGACTAAAAAAACCCATTAAAGACTCGTAAAAGTGGTGCTCTTACATCATACTACTGAGGAGCAAAAAAATTTCCCATAAAAGTGATAATTGATGTTTATCTTTGAATTCCTTTGCAGCATCATTTTCCAAGTGAATATCCACTTAGGTCTCAAGGCCAATTTGAGATACCTAGGCCATTGTAATGCTTGCTCAAGATGGATCCTCCTTTCTTCTTCTTTCCCTCATTCCTCTTCTTGTTTTTCCTCTACTTTTACATCTTCCCAATATTTGGCAACTATTGTTCATTCTCTTTCCTCAAATGACTTGCACATAAAGCAAACATATCAATTAAAATCACCTCATAATTACTCTCTTGGAGTTTATCTTATTCCTCTTTAACTATTTCCTCTTTGGTTACTAAATCTTCTTCTTCACCTTGACTCATAATTACTCTTAATTCCAACTCAGTTTCCATGATGCACTTCTATCTCCTATGAGACTTAAATCATCTATTTCTTCCATTATATCATATCATATCTTCTCTTCTTCTACTATGTACTCATCCTCATCAATTTTATCTTCCATTTGTGTCAAACAAGACACCTCAATCTACTGCCCTACAAACTCTTCAAGCACTTCAACTTGTGCTTCCTTCTCCTTCTTTAATAATGTCACCTCATATGTTTCCAACACTTCTATGTATGTTTTTGTACCTTCTTTTCTTTCCATCAACACATTCATTAGTTTCATTGTGCTCTCATACAGTGCATCTTCCACAATGTTCAAATTAGAATATTTGTCAAAATTAACATTAAATTGAATGCCTTGTACCTGTTATCTCTCCTCTAATCTTTCTTGGCTGCAATAGTTCTCATTCTTGCCTGTCATGAGGCATGGTACTACTGTCACTTCTATTTCTTCTTCATCTTCATCTAATGGCTCACCTTATTCAAGACAACACAAATTTGTGTTCTTATACACTAGTTCTCAATCAATTTATTCTTCATTATCATGATACTCATGCTTCTATTGCTCTTCATCTATATGAAAACACTCAAATAAATCATTAGTTATAATATTGTTAGGCTTATTTGCCTCCTTGCATCTTTCTCTAGGCTACCTTGCTAGCTGCTTCATCTTTTGTCTCCTCTTCTTTTCAATCAACTTCTTGAGAGGCCATCTAACTTTATTATTTATGAACACTTGGAATCTTGGTCTTAACTCTTCCAAGTTCTTGTCTAACTTTGACATTTCCTCTTTTAGTTCTGCTATCTCTTTCTCTCTCTAACCATCTTTATTTTTCTTTCATCTTCTTCCTATGGCATTATTCATATATCAAGCCCTTCATCATTCTCATTATCTCCTCTATTATTGACAAGACTTCCATCTTGTCCTATTAACCATTTATTTGGTCTTTCACTTTTATTTGTCTTCACATGGGATTAATCTTCTGTTGTCCTACCTATACAACTCTTTCAAGCTCACTTATGAGTTTCTTTCTTCTTGGAGCTCTCACTGGCTCTCTTCCTCTCTTTAATCCTTATTGGCTAAGGGCTAAACCATCTCTCATTTTCACTTTATCAACTATTTTTGCCTCTCACATACCTACAACTTATATTAGCATTCACACAAAACATTGCGCAATAGCCTTTCATCACATTCTCATCATCCTTTAACATGTACTAAACACTATGTTTACCAAAATTTGATTCAATTATTTCAACAAAACTTAATATATACCTTATCATAGAACCTTTAGGCTCTAATAACAAATTATGTAGATGTTATATGACAAAACATGTATAGTTAGTTTACAAAGCATAAACAAGTACAATCTTCTACCTATGCCTATCAACTTCCTCACAAGATACCCTGTCTTCTACCCACTTGGCTAGGCAATAAAATAGTTTTAGCTCTATTTATCCTCTACCTTTGGGAATCTCGATAGCTTCTTAATGTCTTGACCACAAATAATTTATGCTACTACTTCTATTATATATAAATTTTTACATTATTTTATTGTATAAATTATCTTATTTATCATTTGTAGATTCCTCACCCTAGTTTATTCCCATAATATCTTGAAACCAATCTAAAGTATAGGTAATTATTATATATAAACAACCTTCTTTATAAAATTATTTAATCTATACAGATCCTTTTAGCTTTGTAAAAACATTTTGAATTTGTTTCTGACTCTCTCTCAGTGATCACATCTCTCTCTTTCTTATTAAGAGACTATGCATTTAAAAATAACTTATCTTTATTATATCTATAGATATTGTGTGTAGTATCAAAAAAATTAAATAAAAGATCCACTTATTTATTCCTCTTTATAGCTATAGGTTAGAATTATTACTTAATTCTTGACTTGCATTTGGAACTATAGATATCATATAATTATAAATTTCTCTTTCAACCATTACATGCATTTTCAAACTACTTTGCATGCTTATCTTTTATAGCCAAATTTTCATACCGTTTAAAAAAAATATGCACTCATTCAACTTGAATCTTGTCCATATATTAAAGTAGTTCAGAAAAATTATTACTCACATTCACATTGGGTTTTTAACTAAATTATTTTATAAATGTTATGTTATATAATATTGACTTAGTCTTTCTATCTCCTTACACAAATCTGAGAAGGATGATTTCATGGTTGTGAATTGATATCAAATGAACTAAACAAAAGATCCACTTATTAATTCCTCTTTATAACTATGGGTTAGAATTATTACTTAAGTCTCAAATTGCATGTAGAACTATAGATATCGTATAGCTATAAAGTTCTCTTTCAACCATTACGTGCATTTTCAAACTACTGTGCATCGTTTTCTTCTACAGTCAGATTTTCATAATCTTTAAAAACAATATTCACTCGCTCACCTTAAATCTTGTCCACAACTTAAAGGAGGTCAAAAAAATCTTAATCACATGCATAATGGGTTTTTAACTCAATTATTTTATAAACATTATGTTATATAAGACTGGCTTAGTCTATCTATCTCCTTACACAAACCTGAGAAGGATGATTTCATGATTGTGAATTGCTATAATGGCTACTAAGGCATTGTTTTTTTTTTTAAACATCTACCTACCTACCATAGATATTCCCTAATCTTGTGATTTCACCTTGAAATGATTAAAGCTCATTTATTTTCCAATTTTGTATTGACTTTATACTCATAGATAGTCTTGTTACCTAACCATAATTCCATGAATTCCATAAAATGTTGCTTTGACTATATGTGTTAAACATAATATTACATACTTATATGAAGACTCAGAAATAGTCTAGGTTTCCTTCAAATAATACTCAACTCAATATATTATCATTTATATCTTTTCTACATACATAACCCATATAAACATGGTTTCTAGATATTATGTTTAGAGTTTTGATCTATCTAATAGTTTGAAATTTTATGAATGAGTAAACAGACTCTTCACAATGCCACACACTATAGGTAGAATCTAATAGGACTATCTAGGATTCTAATCCAAATAAAAAGAAATGATTTATGAATTATTTCAAATACAATGAATCAAAAGAAATAATCTCACCAGATTCATATTCAACACTAGAAACAAGGTTTTATGAATCTTATTTTGTAATAAATATTCCTCTATAGTTTGTGCATTCAATAATACTGCATACATAGGGACAACATGCCAATATCTCAAGAAAATCAAATAACATATTTACTTTCTAACATTTGCTTCTTAGGCTTTGGCTACTCACATAATGTTTTGGCACACAAAAGATTTAATAAAGCCTACCAATCGTATCTTCAAATAGAATGTTGATTTTCACATTTTTTTTTGGGGGGGGGGGGGTTTACTACTTATACATTCAAATCAAACTCCCATTCCTTCTTACTTTGAATTACCTTTCTTGACCACAATAGTTATCTTTAAATAAAAGACTCCAAAACTAATTATAACTAACTCTTTTTAACTTCTTATTAATAGTTACTAATAAGAACACTTTCATCTTGGCATAATCAACAAAATGGATTGTCTATACAAGTGTGACCAATGGCCCATGATAAGGGTCCAATTTAAATTGACATAATACTTAACACCTAAAAATGTTTCCTAGAGACCTAACAAGACTAAAACAACTTATTAAAGACTCCAAAACATAACGTTAACCAATATTTACAATTGGTAGGTGATGTTCTTGCATCAGTTGGTAATGTATGATGTATGTTATATCTAGCATTCAAAAAGTTTTCAATATAGATATAATAATGTAAGCATGTATATGAGTAGAAAATCTAGATATAATCTTAGTAAATACCTAGGGGAATAGGGCATGATGTCCATTAAAGCACCTAGTAGTAAATTAAGATGCATGAGGTCCCTCATGAAATCATAAACTTCATGAATGTAACAAGAAAGAGACAAGTGTCATGACCATTACACATACATAAAATCATACATACAAACACATGAGGTACATAAAGAAGGAAAAAGGGCTACAATACAAGGTACATGGGCATATGTCACTAAGTCTAAGAAATCAATACATACAAGGACATGTTTAAATTCCCACATACACAAAGAGAAATCAAGGTTAGATTAGAGACACATGGAAGGACATGTTCATGTTTGCATACAGAATCAAGAAAGCACACATAAGGATGCAGGAACATATCCAAAACATACACATAATGAAAATAATTGACTTAGTGCCATAGAAAAATGACATATTCAAATTCCATAAAATAGACATAGAAACAAAGAGACACAATCAAATATAAACTAAGAAAGCTAGAAATGAAAGTATGCATGAAAATGTGGTACAGATATGTATAAGAGAAAATATGTACATAAGTTGAGTTTATACTAGTGGTATTCAAAAAAAATTTATGTAGTGTAAGATGAAAAGTATCAAGATATAATCAATGTTAAATATATGATATAGAGTATAGAAATATGTAAGCTGACAAACCATAAAGTGTGTAGTATGATGCCCCCAATGGGAAAATGTAACAATGTAAAATCTTTATATCTATGTATATGCTCCTAATGGGTAGATAATATCAAATTTAGATCTATGCAGAGGAGTTGAGTCCTGTAGTGATCTTTAAATAGTTAAAGAGAAAAAGTGAAGCATGTATGATAAAACTATAATATGTATTACTTGGAAAATATAAGTAATGTAAACATGGAAATGCATAAAATCTAAAATATATATATTTTAAAGTGAATATTTGAATGTTTTTGTATTTTTCAAAGGTTATATTGTTTTTTTTATTTTTGAGTATAAGTTATGTACAAGTAACATGAAAATGAAACTATATACAAGGAGAAAGGTAAGAGAAGTAATGTACAAGTACAATGTGAGTTATTTAGATATAAAATCTCCTTAGATTCATTATGTTTAGTGGATTCTTTACTGCCTTAACATCAATTGAATCTAGATGATATACCTTGGGGATAAGCTTTTTTGTGATTAAGTATGGACCAAGCCAATTTGGTTTGAACTTTCCTTTTGTATCTTCTTTTGCATTGACATTTTTGAGGCTCTATTTGAGAATGAGATCATTGACTTCTAATTCTTTGATATGAACATGACTATTGTATTCCTACTAGATTCATTTTTGGTATTCTCTAAGATGCTCTATAGCTTGGATACATTTATGATCTAATTGTCATAGCTCATGTAGATGTTTTTATCTTTATTGGTCATCTATGATAAGTCCTTTGAGAGACTCATAGGGATGGGATTTATAATCTTAGTGGAATAATTTCTTCAATTTCATAAACTAGTGAATAAGGAGTAGCTCTTATCAGTGTATGAATACCATTGTGGTAATCCTGAGTGCATATACGAGTTGATTATGGAAATCATTACTAAATTTGGTAATTATTTTAGTCAAGATGATTTTACTTTTCTTATTTTTAACTTTTGCTAACCATTACCTTGTGATTAGTATGGAATAGAGAATGTGTGTCAAATCTCACATTTATCACAAAATTTCTTTATTTTTTTGTTCCTAAAATAAGTTTCTTTATCTATAATGATGGCCACTGGTAGGTTTAAATAGGAAATGATGTTCATCATGAGGAATAGACATATATTATCCTTTTTTGGATTGTAACAGGATTGCTTCCACCCACTTATTAAAGTATAATGTGGTTGTAATGATAAATTTGTGTCCTTTTACTAATTTCAAGTTGATTTTTCCAATGAGATCAAATCCCCATAGCATGAATCTATGGGTTGTAATTAATGTGAAGGAAAATGATGTATATTATTGTGTCATTAACATTTTTCACATGGTTTGGCATATACTTGATAATCTACTTCTATGGTGGTCCAATAATATCCTTGTCTAATTTATTTATGTGACATGGCTTTCTCACTAAAGTGGTCACCATACTTGATATCATGTATTTGGATAATGGCCAACTTAGCCTCATTGTATGTCAAAAATAAAAGTAGGTTTCCATCAAAATATCATTTAAACAAGTCCCCATTGATAATGACATAACATAGAGCATTCCTTTATAATTTGTTCTTATCATTCTTGGTGAAAGTATCTATCATATAGACTTGTGTAAAAAAATTTATATAAAAAAAAACCATTGGGATGTTATTGTACTACACATGATGGCTAAAATTGATATAACTATGAGGTCATCCTAGGATATTGATGGTGACTATAACCATTTTCTAGTAAAGATAACATGTTCATGGTTGATATCAATGAGGATTAACAATGTTAAACTGGCTATTGCATCAACACGATGATTATCTTTGTAAGAGATGTTTTTAATAGAGAAGTATTAAAACTGAGCCTATAAACATAAAACAAAATTCTTTTAAGGAATTAGGAGTTCTTACTTAGTTTGGTAGATATATGTAACTTGATTGAATACCAACTATGAATCCATGTAGACCTTAATAGCTTTTATTTGGAGAACATGAGCTTCACGGAGACTGAGGATAAGTGCCCTGTATTCTATGATATTAGTTTTGCATGATAAACTTAACTCATATTTAAGTGGTATTGTGTGCCCAAGTGGGTTGATCTAGACAATTTCATCTTTGGCACCTATTACACATCTAGATCTATCAAAGAACATTATCCATGTGTCAGAAGTGATGTTATAATCTATGAAATAATCTCAAAAAGTATCATTGATAGGATTGGTATCTAATTCTAATATTACTACCAATTGGTCTATAATTATATATCTATTTATTTATTTTTGTAACATGATATTTAGATCAAATTCTATGAGTAACATTACCAATTTGGAAATATGTCTGAACAAATGTAATTTGGACATGAGAAATTGTAAGGGGTCTAATTTTGTAATAACTTATCTCTTAGTGTTGATCATATAGTGCTAAAGATTTTGTGTATCTAAAATGAGTGCTAAACATATATTTTCCATTGTGGACTAATTTTATTCATAATCAAAAATTGTGAAACTGATGTATTAAATATCTCACTCTTTATGTTGGTCATCATGTTGTGTTGAGAGTGCACTGAGGGCATGATCAATGGTGAAAATGTAAAGAAGTGGGATATTAGGTATTGGTGGTATCAAGATATGTAGATTAAAAAGTAATTTTTGAGTGTATCAAATATTACTTGACATGTAACGTCCTATTTTAGTTTAGTATCTTTCTTGAGTAATATTATGAATGGCTAAGTATTATCTATTAGTTGTGCCATAAAATGATTTATGGCTTGGATTTTTCCCTATAGAGATTAGAGTTGCTTTAAGTTTTTAGGTGGAGACATATCCATTATATGTTTGAATTTCTTTGTATCTACCTTAATTCCACATTGGGATATTATGAAGACTAATAATTTATTGGATGTGACCCTAAATACATATTTTTAAGGATTGAATCACACATTGTATTATTTAAACCTTTCAAAAAATTGTCCTAAATCAGTTACATGACATTGTCATTATTTTGAATTAGCTAATAAGTCATCAACATAGTATTTCACTATTTTATGAATTATATCATGAAAAATGTGGGTCATAGCTCATTGATATGTTTATCCAATGTTATTTAATCCAAAAGGCATGACTATGTAGCAGAAATTACCCCATAGTGTGGTAAAATAAGTTTTTTATTGATCCTCTTTTGCTTTCATGATTTGGTTATAGTTGGTGAAACCATCCATGTATGAGATCATATCATATCCTACTATGGAGTTTATTATCATATTGATCTTAGATATGGCAAATTTATCCTTGGGACATGATTTATTTAAATCTATAGAGTCAGAGTAACATCAAATTTTATTGTTAGGCTTAACAACTGGCATAATATTATATACCCATTCAAGGTGATCAACTAGTTAAATGAATCCTACATCAAATAAGTATTAGACATAATATTTGACTAAAAGATACACCTTAGGATGCATTTTTTTAATTCTTTTATTTAACTAGACTTACATATGGATAAAGTGCATTCATATGTACTGAGATTGAAGGATCAATACCTGACATATCTAAATAGGACCAAAAAACATTTCAAGTAAGTACTTTAAAATATATCAAATATTTACATCTTATTATTTACATAGTGTGGTAGCTAATAATATTATACGAGGATAAATTTATGTGTCGTAATTAAATTCAATGATCTCCTCATTATGTAATTTAGTTTGATTGGTGGTATAAGGTGCTGCAAGAATGGTGCAATCTATGTCAGTGGGGATATCAACTTAAGTGTCTAATATTTCACCAAATTATGCTTAGGAATTTTTGAAATGAGGAAACCTATTCTTATGATAGAATAAATGGATATCCTCATATGCCCCTAAGAATTTTAAGAGGGATTCATCATTAGAAAACTCATCAAAAGTGGGTAGATTTAAAGAAACAATATCATCAATAAGGTCAAGGTAAAAAACTAAGAGTGCATATATATGATTGACTAAATTAATATCCATGGAATGGGTGGAAAAAAATATGTTGAGAAGGATGGAAAAAAAACTTAGCATTATATGTATTATCCTTGTATTCGATTCCCTACTTGCCTTTTTAATTAGATGCCTTGATAGGATTAATAATTTAGTGTTCATTTTTTCAAGGCCCTATCCTATGTATCTCATTTTTTTCATATATTTTAATGAAAAGGGAGAAGTGAATCTATAATCATATACTCCTGAGGTGTTTGAAGAAGTCATATGTAAATTTCAAATGGTAGACAATATAGGTGTTTTAGCAAAGTCATGTGTGGAATATAAACGTGTAAAGGTTCTATATACTAATAATATTTGAATGGTTCATGATATATAGGGAATGTGTAAATAATACCTTTATAACTAAATTTTAAACATGCATGTAACATTGAGGGTAATGCATACATATCATGAATCCAAAGTCTCTCAAGAAAAATATTTCAACTAAGATTATTGAGCATGACTTGACATGTTGTCGGTAGTATTTTGGGTCTTTATGTTCATATTAGAAGGATTTAAATCCATAGAATGGATATTAAGAAGCTAGATATTACAAATGTTTAACCCTAATCCATTATCGACTAACACCCATTTGACACCCACATCACTAATTCATAGTTATATGTAAAGAGGTAGATGTTCTCTATGATGTGCTAAGTGGGAGATATTATATTTCTTAAGATATATGCTCTTCAGTTCACTTCATGGTATTTATTATGGAAGCAACATAAGTTGGATCTACTATGTTTGGTACTTTAGTATCACAAAATGTTTCATGCATTACATATTTGTATGTGTAGGAACATTACAAAATTTATAAAATGGAAATCATGGTTGGAGGAACATTGATCTAATTGAGAAATATATAACCATGGGTTGAGCTAACCTACCATGCTTTGAGACTCCTTATGGAAATCATAACCTAGACCATAGGGTTTACTATGAGCATAGAGATAGTAGTAGGAGTGGAATGATAGCTATATGAGTAGAGTCAGGAAGTAGGAGGAATAAGAAAACCCATTGATGTTCTCTAATGTGTAGTGTCAATATTTAAGGAATAAAAGTGAACCAAAGAGCAAAAGGAATCTAAAGGATATTTGTTAATTTTAGTTAATGTATTTTTTGTCTTATGTATTATATCCTCTATATGTCTGATGAATTACTTAGTGATTGAATTCCACTTAAGAGAAAATAATATGTTAGAGAAATAATGATATATGAAATATATTTTAATTGATATAAAATAGAATGTACATATGTGTTTATAGCTTCTTTGAATTGATCCCAAATGAAAGGAAACAAACATGCAAATGAAAGTATAATAATTTGCATTCTAAAGTGATAAAAATATTCTATCATTATTATCATGATTAGACAAAAATAAAAATGAGAAGATATAGGGATATAAAATCTAGGTATGATTTCTAGAAGGATGAAAACATAAACCCTAAAGGTAGTCTAAAGTTAGGGTTTCTTCACTATTCAAAGTATGTCGGGTTCACCAAATGATTTAAATTTTAAGGGGATTATGGAATGTAAAACCCTATTTTTATAAATTTATGGAATAATAAATTAGAGAATAAATATACAATAATTACAACATCTAATTTGTATGATAATTGAATTTTCTAATTATTATATAAATAGAAAATGAACTACAAGAAATGTGCTTAGATATAATTTGATTTAGATAGATAAACTATAGGTTGAAAACTGGTATTTAGACTATACAGAGTGTCTTGAAATAGAAACAAAAGTCAAAATGCATCCTAGATAGTAGTGCACTATGTTAGTGTCCTCTAGGGAATTACAACATCCTTATGCAAGTAGGTATAATTGTTTTTAGGGTGGAGATCTACCTATTATTAGGACACCTATGCCTAAGTGGATGAATGTTGTTTTGACATCTATTCCCTATTTTGACTGATTTACATACAAAACCCTAGGGCTCCATGTTTATTAGGGTATTTAATGAACAAAAGTAGAAAAGAGTGGTGTTATCAAGGTAGCATGGATATGAACTCAACACCTCATGTGTTTAATTTTGCCTACATAGCTATGCCTCGTAAGGGGATCAAGCCTGATGTATTTCTCCCAATCTAAGTGCTAGTGCATGTACAAGTGAGTGCTAGTATGAGTGTCAATTTGAGTGCATTTGAATGTGACTTGAGACTAGAAATATGATTAATTTGAGATCTAGACTACTATATATTAGTTTATGTAAAATCATGGAATAATAGGGATCAATGACCTTGATTTGTATAACTATTTTTTATTTTGATATGAATATTTGTATCTAATTTCTATATAGTGTATAAGTGAATGAAATTGGTATATATATAGTGTTATAATGATTGTCAAGATGTGAAATATGTCTAAGCCAACCCTTCTTACAAAAAAGAAAAGATATTCATTGGGAGATTAAGGATAAAAATGATAATAAAACGTTCCTTAGGTCAATAGTATTTTATGATAGTGACCAAAGGGGAATGTAAGTGTTCAAGTGGTATAAGTTGGTGAATAATGGGCCTGGGTGCCTAGGGGATGAATAAGTGTTGCTTTAGGTATATATGGGAATGGGTTGGACTCACATAAAATCTAGAAAAAGATCAAGAGAGGCCCTAAGATAGATATAGGGCTAAGATAAGGACAAGGTGGTCTATAGTGACACTCATTGCACTAAAATGACATTTTAGATGAGTACACCCCCATAAGTTCACTATCCATGCTACAAAAAGGATACTAGCACAACATATAAGACACTAACATGGTGCACTATTGTCCAATGGATCACACTATTGTATAAGAGGTATTTTGACTTGTAATTGCTATTCACAACACCTTGCTTAGTTATTTTACCCATTTTTATCCTGTCATTTATTCATTGTAGTCAGTTTCTAGATAAGTAAATCTCTTTTAATTCATTTTCTATTTATATAATAATTAGATAAATAATTTATTATACAAATCAAAGGTTTTTGATATTGTTATATTTATTCCTTGATTCATTATTCTAGCACTTTGACAACCTAGGGTTTTATATTCCATAACTCACTTAAAATTTAAAACTTTTGGTAAACTCAAATTACTTCAAACATGTTGCCTAAAATCCCTAGTGTACCATTAAGGTTTCCTTTCTTACTTCAAGAATTTACTCAGTTTTATTTTTCAACCTTTCTTAATGACTTTTATGATGGATGTAATTTTTTAGTATTTGGTACAAAGTTTGGTGGTTTGTCTTTCATGCTTAATATCTATTATTCATAGAATGTTGCACATGTATGTCACTCCACTCATGGATCACTTTAGAATTCATATTACTTCACATATTATTCCACCTCCTCTTGAGCTACCATTATATGGAGAACATTATTACATGTCTAATTTTGATCTACCTTTAGTTACTACTTGATAACAATAAGATCAGAGGACTCATTTTATTCCTCCTCAACCTCGACTAGTTGAATACCTTAATTCCCATAATACCTCTACTACTTACCCTTGGGAAATAGTATAATCTATGGTTTGGGATGTTATTATATAGAATCATATGCCTCCTCAACCTATATAGGAACAAATTAATCCCACCATCCCTCCTCATCCCCAAAACAATACAATGGGACCTAGGGATCAACATAGGGCATGTGATATTGTGTATTAGTTGAGAAACACATCAACTAAGATTTTTATATATGAATTACTTAAAAAGGTAATCATATTTAAATATATTATTTTTCAAACACTCAATCATACATATTTGCCTCAAGATACAGAACTAGCTTATTTTTCATCTATCATGAACATTATCAAGGACATCGAGGATCTTATATCTTTTAAAAATTAGGATTTTCCCTCATAGATAGTTATCAATCAAAATATACGACTCTCTATTTAGGCACAAATCAAAACCACTACTAGTAAATGAGTTCTAATTGATAATGGTTCAGGGCTTAACATATGCAACATCACATTTTTATATACTATTAGGGTTGATATATCATACATTCAAAAGACATATAAGAACATTTGTGGTTTTGATGACATTCCCCAAGAAACATTAGGCTCTATTACATTAGATATCATGGTTGGGCCAAAAACCTTGTCCAAAAAATTTCAAGTGATGCCTAATCATTTGTATTACAATTTATTGCTTAGGATACCTTGGATAAATTCCATGGAGGCATTACCCTCTACCTTGCATAGATGTGTCAAGTTTTTATAAGTGATATATTTATGACCTTCTCTAGTTGATAATCAACCATTCAGATATTATAGAGTCACTGATCCTACTAACCTAAGTATATCTTCATATGGGATACCTCATGTTATCATAGATTCCCCACCTCATATCATTCCTATAAAATAGATGCATACATATTAGATCATGAAATCTAGTACCACTATTACTAAACCAGTTCTAGATCCTCCTACAACACCACTATCTTCACCCATGATGGAGAATGATCCTATTATAACATAGTTATACCTAACCATGGTGGTTGATGAGATTTACATAACATAATTACCATCACTTATTAAATTAGAAGAGGTATACATCAAAAACTCAGATACAAATGATTATTTATATGGATTGAGATTCACACCAGTAGGACTTGAAGAGTATAGAGATGATTCCATGATGCTCATACCTTTACTTACACAACCATCACCAGTAATTCAAAGCTCCATAGATATATACTTGAACACTCACTTGTAGTTAGAAACATATTATTCTATACACTTAATACATATGGTGACATCTATGGATATTGATCTAGTTATCCATATTTAGGAAAGTAGTACACAATACATACCACACTATATTTTATAGATATTAATTAATAGAATATTAATGGCACTACCCATAATTATCTATAGATCCATTAGTATATTTTAATAACATGATGATATACCCTTTTGTCATTTTCATAGGATTATTAGACATGATATTGATACATGATTAACAATACAAAAAAAAATTGAATAAATTTAGGGCTTAAGGCACTATCTAGATTACATAGCCTCTGCCTACACTAGTATATACACCATGATAGACTTTTCATTGACACAAACATTTTTGGGATGATCCCTTAATTATTTATGAATTCATAAATGACTAATACATCCCTCATGCTGTTATAAATGAGGATTCTAATCCCAACACTTGTACATTGAAATTATTACAACACATAAGACATAAGGATATTGAGCTAAAATAGGATATACATTGTCAAGAATCCTTAGTACATATCACACTACTAATTTCATGTGGCCCAAAAGTGTTCAACACACTACTTTTCTTCATGAGCATAGGCACTCATATACATTTTACACTTGAAAATGCATGGTTACATGTAATAGATGCCATAGTTGATCAGATAGATAGATGTTTGAATTTCAATTATGAGGGACACATAGTTCACATTTTATATGATGGCATAGATTATAATCATATATTTCATATAGATATTCCACAATATAATGTGGTCTACCCTAGGATCACATGAAATAATTATTACACAATATAGCAACATGTTATTCAGATGTACAAAATCTAGATTAACACCAAGGGTAAGGCTATATGTGTACTCATATCATGGATTGATGATCACAATGATGATGATTTATTTCAATTTGGGAAAATTTAGTATCTAACATTAGATGACCTCTCACTAGATTTTCCATTTTACTATCCACATCCTATGTATGTGCCCTTAGGTCTATAGAGGCACTACTTTTCATTTGTATATAATCTCATTTACTGTCACATTACTTGTACATAGTTTCATTTCCATGTTGCTTGTACATAGCTTATACTCTAAAAACACAAAAACAATATAATGTGTTCAAAAGTATAAAAACATTCAAATATTTTTTTAGAAAATAATTTTTTTAGATTATATGCATTTCCATGTTTACATTCCTTCAATTGTATAGGTACTAAATATGTTATCTATGATAGTATAGTCAATTTTATCATACATACATGCTTCAATTATTCTTTTTGAGTATTCAAAGATCATTATAGGACTTAGGTCCTCCACATAGATCCATATTTTATACTATATGCCCATTGGGATAATATACATAGATACACAAATTCAACATTAATACATTTTCCCATTGGGTGCATCATACTACATAGCTTCTAGTTTACCAAGTTATATCTTTATATACTCCATATCACATATTTAGCATTAATTATATCTTAATATTTAGTATCCTATACTACACATATTTTTTGATGACTACTACTATAGACTTATCTTATGTATATCTTTTATCTTATATGGATTTGTACCACATGTTCATTCCTACTTTCATTTCTAGGTTTCCTAGTTTATACTTGATTGTCTCTTTGCTTCTTCATCTATTTGATGGAATTTGGATATGTCATTGTTATATGGGTAGAATATATTTCCTCTCATTGTATGTATGATTTATACATTTTCACTTATCATTTTGTGCACCTTATTGATCATGTATTAGACATTTGAAGATGTCTTTCCATGTGGCTCTGAGCCAACTTTGCTTTCTCTTTGAGTATCTAGACATTTGAACATATCCTTGTATGTATTACTTTCTTAGACTTAGTGATATGTGCCCATGTCCCTTGTATTATGGTCCCTTGGATTACTTTGCATGCCTCATGTGTTTGTATTTATTATTTCATGTATGCATCATGGGCATGACACATGTCTCTTGATTATTTCTTGCACACTTAGTTTTTGATACCATGAGGGACCTCATACAACTCCCATTACTCTTTGGGTGCCTTGATGGACATCTTACCCCATCCCCATAGGTAGTTTCATAGATTATATCTATATATGTTGTTCATATACATAATTAGATTTTTATATTTATCTTGAAAACCTTGTGAATGCTAGATCTAGCATACATCATACATTACCAACTTATGCTCAGACTATCTTACATTCTGATGTCATGTATACACATTTATTAATTTATCATGCATATAGAATATTTTTTTAGTCTAACACACTTCATAGATTTTATTTTGAGTACATTTATTACATAGGTTAAATAAATCCCCTCAAAATAGGGGGAGTTAAAAGGTGTTTTTCATAGATATTAGGCCATCCTAGTGCATTCAAAACATAGTTTTCAGCACACATACATAGATTATAAAGACCAAACTTAAGAAAACATAGTGAAAAGTAGTCACATATATATCAGTCTTAATTTTTCACAAAAACAACACATTTGGTCAATAGAATAGCATAGAGGACACTAATATATTAAAATATTTACTAAGGGACCAATCTACTATCAAGTATCCCTATAATAAAAATTAGAATTATTAGAAAGTCATAACAATTATAGTTCAGATTTATAGAGTCTCAAGCATATATTATTATACAAGCTTAGTTTATGCTTAGTTATATGAAAAATTACATAGGTTTTCTTAGATTAGGGGAATCATGCAAACCATGATCACTCCTATTTCAATTTTAGATAATCAAACATAGATTATTATGACTTAGTCTAGAATCCATATACATAGATATTATATTTAGGGGCGTGTGCATGGTGAATTATTCCCATATGTTTCATTTGACATCAATACTCTTAGATGGAATGAAAATTTCATGTCATTCTCCATGTTGTTACTCCAAACAACATTTTCAAAATTTTACATCATATTTATTCCTTATTCCATCTAAAATGGTTAGCTTTATTGAGTGGCCCTTGAGCTACATTCTTGGGTGCTCGAGTGACCCCTAAGTCATTTTACATTTTAGAGTTTTTGAGTGGCCCCAAACCCATCATATATTGTTTTAGTTACATCACACAAATTTAGTTACATTTATTAATTTCATTTTTATATTCATATACTACATGTGGGTGGGAAATGATAGACTCATATCCTACTTGAGTTCTTAAACCACCTACATAGGATGATTAGACAAACCATAAATCCAATCCAAGCTATTCATAGATTATGATCCATAGATAAAGGGTGGGTAATGATGGATTCAAGGCTATCTTGAGTTCTTAAGCCACCCACACACGGGGATTGAGTGATCCATCAATTAAGTCCAAGTTATTCAATGTTTGATCACCATCTACATGCACACATAGGACATCACCAGGTTTTAGCATTGGCTCATGTACCTAACAAGGTGTATTCATTCCTTTATTTCTCTCTCTCTCTCTCTCTCTCTCTCATCTCTTTACTCAATTTTGTCTTTGATTTTGATGTTTCTTAAGTAATGGCTAATTCATTCATGTTTCATTTGGAAGACATGAAATAGAGCATGATTCATATACTTGGACCTATATTCTTGGGCTTAACCTCTTAGGTAAGTCTAGGTACATTTATTTTCCTTTATCCTGGTCATTTCACTTTGTTTTATTTCAGAAATAGGGGGATATATTCATATAAAATGTCATTTTATTTCAATGAGTGTCACTTGAGACCATCTTAGCCTTAGCTTATCCCTAGACCTTTCTTAGGTCTTATTTTAGAACATTTCTAGCTTTTGTGTGAGTCCAACCCATTCTCAAACATACTAAAAACAATACTAAGCCACCCCCTAAGAACCAAGGTCTCTTTTCACTAATTCATGCCACCTAGACATTAGCATAGTCCTTTGGACTAAATCACACTATCCTATTGACCAAAGGGCAATGCTAATGTTCCCTTATTCCTTTCTCTCTAGATGGATATATTTCCATTCTTGAAAGCACTCTTAGGGTCAAGATATACCTATTTCACATCTTTAAACACACTAGAATGTTATATATACTTATCCACTAGATGAAAATAAAATGCAAACACTCATAAATAAACCCAAAAATAATTGTGCAAATTAAGGTCATTGATCCATATTATTCCCTACTTCTACATAGACCCATGTATAGCACCCTAAAGTTCATATTACTCAGATTTCTAGTTTGAAGTCACACTCAAAGCATTCAAACTAGCACTCATACTAGAATTCACTTGCACTTGCACCAACACTTAGATTGGGGGAACTACATTGGGATTGATCCCCTTTCTAGGTATTTTTATGTAGGTAATGCTAAATGTCCAACCTACCCTAATAATGTCACACTTTTTATACTTGTGATCCTAAAATACCATAAAAAACATGGAATCTTAGGTTTTTGCATTGAATCAATAAAAATAAGAAACATGTAGTGAACTAACATCTATGAACATAAGCACAAACTCCTTAGAATTAGGTGAATATACACCCAGAAGCTCACTATCCCTACTACAAAAATGACACTATCATGACATATAGGACACTATAATGGTGTGCTAATATCCAAAAGTCCATGTTAGTGTCCAATGTTTTTTGACTCTTGATTGTTATTCATGATGCATTACATAGTCCTATACCAATTTTTAGCCTATCATTTGCATGTCCCCATCAGTTTATAGATAAGTACATCTATGGTAATTCATTTTCTATTTATAAAATAATAAAATAAATAAATTATTGTAAAAATCATAAGATGTTGATATTGATATATTTATTATTGAATTTATTATTCAAGCACTTTAGCAACCTAGGGGTTTATATTTCATAATTTCCTTAAAAGTTAAATCACAATGATTAAAAGGCAAAATCAAACATTTAAAAAATCTAAATCACAGCAAACAACATGATTATTTTCTAACACATCTCCTATTCTATTTGAATCTCAAAGTCCATTGTTTGCCTCACAATAGAGCCTAGGTCCATTGGGGTGTGGTAGGTTAGTAGACTAGGGTAAGAGGCCTCATTTTATTAAATACATACATACAGACATAAAATTCACCTAGTTTCTCATATAAGTACCCAATCTTTACCATAGATTGCTAACTTTGTAAGGGGTCATAAGGAATGTGGAACACATTGTGGGAAGGTAGGTCCATTTTAATTTTTCTTGCATGTATATCCTACATGAGATGTTATTTATTTGTCACTATATAACCCAAATTTGCGTGGATAGGGAAAGTTATTTAGAGTACTAAATCTGGAAATTAATCTTGTCTTGACAACTTGATTTGAGTGTCCTATTCCCAATAAAGATTATTCACCTTGGTGCCACATTCATTTTCCCACCACCCATTTCATACCCCCACTTGATAAGAAAGTTTTTCCTACATATTTTTCCCAAATTATATAATCCCTATTCTTCATCTACTTTCAGACATGTTCAGAACCAATTTTTTATAGTTTATCTATCATTAGAATATTATCTACACCTTTGACTGGCTATGTGATAACCAATCATTGCCTTATTGATCTCAGATTTCCATGGTTAAAATTGAGACTCTGCTATTATTCTTATATATATTTTTAAATATATATTCACTTTTCCATTTATTAAGTGAATTTAGATTATTAATTATATTTCATCAATGTTTGTTGCATTTCTATTCTTTTTTCATCCATGATTGATTTTTGATTGTTATTATCTTTAGTCGATGTTGTTTATGTTTTTATTTAACTGTCTTTGTCTGAGTATGGATTTTTACTTCTCATATATTGATGTTGATTTAATTATTTCCATTTAATGTGTTTTTGGTTTGATATGGATCATTAATTTTCTTTCGTATGATACATTTATAGGGTCTCTCAAATGTTTACTAGTCGTGTCTATTCAGATAGCCGATTTACTCTTATTTATCCATGTTTTTTGGAATTTTTATCCTAACTTAGCATTTATCATCCCAAATTACCAATTTTTAAAGTGAATGATTCTTATTTTTATTTCTATAAAATAAATTAATTATTTTTTATCTCTATCCTTGTATTCTTAGTGTTGGTCTAAAGCAGTCAAATGTGCCCTTCACAATCAAGACTAAAACAACAAGGTAGGTAAAGTTATGTATTTTTTATTATTTACTTCCATCTATTTTCCACTTTTTAATTAAAATTTTACCTCAATTATTTTGTGCTTCTATTTTATTTCTCTAAGCACCATCCCATGTTACAACTGTGTGACATGTGATGATATTCGAGTGGGGCATATATATACACATAATATTTTTAAACACTATTATTTAATGATTCTTTCTCTTGTGAAAAAACATACCAGGCTTCAATCTCTTTGATTGTATGCCTTAAAGGGTTCACTATGAAAGGTGAGGGTAGATCTTTGGTGTTTCACAAGATTGGTTTCCCCTATACCATTACCTAAAAATATTACAAGTCACTTTTATCTAATTCCCTAAGCAATTAAAACCCATTTTCCCATTTATATAAGAAATTCCGCTTCCAAAACATACCATAAATAAGCAAACACTCTTTTTATTAATTTTTATACTACATCATCTAGGTCAATCTTGTTAGGGATTTAACACTTGTTATGGAACTAAGTTGGCCTGACTAACCTAGTTTGAGACCAAAAGGTTACTTTTCTCGCCTAACAAAATCAAATTGGTTGTTCATGTCAAAAAAAATTCTTGGGAGGGTTTAGATTCAATCCTTGGATATAAATATCATCTTCATTGCAATCCAATAAAGAGGAAAATTCATTTTCACATTGTTACATGTCACAATTCTATAATTTCTATACTTGAGTATTCATTGTTTAAGGTTTTGCCTTGGAAGGAAATAATATTGTATTATGGGAAAGTATTTAATGTAAATTAAGAGTCTTTTAGTCTAGAGATGACTTATATAGTGTGATCCTTACAAATCCACACCAACCTATTTCAAATCACCATTTCCAAGGGAGAGATTGAGGCACAATAGGTTCATCCAAAGGTAAGTATTTTTAAATTTTACTCTTTCATTTGGTAGATAGATATTTCATAAAGAAATATGTTAAATTTTATACTTCTATTATCATTTAAACCCTTGAGGATTATGTTCAAACCTCCTCATTTAAGGGATAGAATGGGGGATCTTCAAAAGTTATGGGTGACCTTATAGTTGAATACAACCTCTAGATAGGGATAAATCCCTTGATGTATCACTTATAACTACTACTAAATCTATTATTTACAAAGAAAATGGGGAGAAAACTAAAAGTATACTAAACTAGGGAGGTAATGCACCAAATTTGTCTCCTCCACCTACCTATCATACACTAATAACATGAACTATGAATGAATCTAGTTGCACAACTCAAATGGGATCTCCAAACATAAATATTTCACATAGAGGCTATATCATGATGTGGAGACTATGGGGATGATCAAGAGGTCCTAAAAGACACTAATGAATGATTTAACTTATAATTCATGCAAATATATTTACAATCACTCTATGTGACCTAAAAATATGACAAATCATTTCCAAAGAGGTAAATATGATAGGACAAATGAGAGTAAGTAGCATATTATCACTAACATTAATCAATTATAATGAAGTGTAGACTAGATAGAAGTGTTTATAATGTTTAATGCAAATTTATTCAATTAAAAGCTAAAACAAGTTTTCCTTTGGATAGGGCAAAGCCATATCCAAAAAAATGATCTCTTATAATGCCAAAATTAGTCATACATATAGAAGAGAATGAGAAGGAGAGAGAAGATGGGAATTGGAGAATCCCATCACTAGTGTCACCTTCAGATGAAGAAAGTTATGAATAAGAAGGCCTGCCAAAGAATGTTTATGAATTTTCTTCTCCAAAAATATACACTTATTTTGATGATAGTCCTCTCAAGGTGGTGTAAGAGTTTTGTCTTATTTGATAAATCATATTTGAGCTCTTGAAACTGACTCTTAGGGTATAACTACCTATATTTTCCTTGAACACCTATTATAGATCTATATCTAATCATCTTTACACCTATTTTCTATAATTTCCTTCATA
This sequence comes from Torreya grandis, assembly GCA_037957365.1. NCBI lineage: Eukaryota > Viridiplantae > Streptophyta > Pinopsida > Cupressales > Taxaceae > Torreya > Torreya grandis. Next base: position 1,115,913 of record JARHVA010000848.1, on the reverse strand, counting down.
GTTCTCATGTTTGCTCTCTTTGAGGCATATTTCTTGTAGCCCTATTTTGACACAAAGCTATAATGTTTTAAAGATATAGAAATATTATAGGAAAAATAAAGGTATATTTGAGTACCCTTTATCCCATTTTATATTCACCCAAAATTTCATGGCTTAACTCCTAAGGTAAAACTACTAACCCAACACCTACAATACTACTCTAAAACCTATTGAATATTTTAAGTAACATTAAATAAGGTTTTATTTCAAGGTTTGATGTAATTTCATGGGTTAAAACTTGAATTATGTAAATTTCAAGTTTCTAACCCTAGGTTGGTCATGTCACAGGCTAGAGTAGGCTGAGAGAAAATAAAAATGCATGGAGAGAGTTTCATACCACTTCAAAAAAAATAAGACCTATATAAGGTATTACCTAACTTCCTTCAACCCCTCCAATATCTAGTTATGCATGATCAACCCCAATGATCTCCCACCAAGTTAAAAGGTATAATTATGTGTATGAAAAAATACTATGTCATGGTTGTAGGTGTTCTTATCTAGTTTTATCAATATATAAAAACTCTCAACATATTTAAAGTTAATTAATGACTCTCCCACACTTATTATATTAATATAAACTACAAACTCATTAAAATAATTTCATAGTTTCTTATATTCTTGAAAATAAGATTAAAAATGGAGCTCTTTAGCAGGCTTGTAAATCATTTTTGGGTTTGATGTCTAAACTCAAATCCTTCTCATTGACGGATATGACCAATCATGTAAGAAATAGAACAATCAACTGGATAAGGAGCAAAGAGGTCAAGGTTACCAAGGAGACCCTGAGTATTAGTGATAAGTGTAGAGAGGTGAAGGAAAAGGGTGTGGAAAAAATAGTAGAGGGTTATAGTAGTGGAAACCCAATAGATCAGGCAAAGAGTATAGTTGTATCACATACGAGGAAGTAGAAACAAAAGGCTAAAAGAGGTCCATCTAGTAGCTAAGAAATAACAGCATAATAAATGGATCAACTAATGCTAACTTCCATATATGACACAACTTTTGCTCACTTGGAACAAATAATTTTCCCTCTTGTTTCTATTATTCAAATAAACATAATACTCCCTCCTCTTATTTCCACTACCCAATGAGCCCAAATAGCTACTTTGCCTATTTCTATCAGTGCAAGTTATTACACCTTCACCTGACCCACCTATGCAAGTGAATTCCTTGGTATAAATATAATAACCACAAGTAGACATTTAGACTCCACCTTGACCTCCCTATTATATAATCACTTCTACCTCATCCCCCATATCCACTACTACTCTATTAATCACTAACACCACCCAAAAATACATGGCTATGGACTCAGTCATCCTGACTACAATCTCACTAGCCATCCCAACCACTATGATAAATACTACTCCATTTTCATCTCCTATTACAATCCCTATTTCATTAATTCTATGTGTTCTTACCACATTGATTGATTCATTCATTGCCTTGGATTCCATGCTTCCACATGTTTCCCTATTTTAACTACCCATGCCTTCCCATCCACTAATGTCACTCCCAAATCTCACACCCTGGTAAGCACATCAATACCCACCTTACCAATTCAAATACCCATTTATTCCATTCTATTAGTAACCCAAGACCCTACCTTAGAGGTGAAGATAGAAGGGCCCATTGATACAACTATGGTTGCTTAACCCCTAGATGGTAAAGAGATAGAAAAAACATCAGTGATGGATATAACACTTATCACATTAACCACCAATGTAGAAAATCTAGCTGCAAATTCATAGATGATAGTACTAGACTCATAGGCTAGCTCCCCAAGCTAGCTAGCACAATCAATAACAAAGAAGTAGAAGCAAATGGTAGTCTCCCATTACACTAGATTTTTTTTTATTGGAGGCATCAAAAATATCAAAGGTAGGACCCAGGACCATATCTAGGATATCATATTATTTAGTGGGGGAGAGATGTGTGGAAATAGTAATCCCCCCACTAAAAAAATAAAAGGAATATCTAGTGGTGGGGGATGGTAACATATCCAAAGTGCACCTAGGTCATCTAACAAGAGAAGGACTGAAGCATGATATTTAGTCAAGCATTAGTTCCCTTTTTGAGAATACGGATAGTGACAAGGTCAAAAAAAATGAATTGAAGAATAAAGTTGAGTATTTGACAACTACCCTAAATAAGTTCATCAATCTAGTATCCCAATGATCTTGTTTAATTTCTTGATAAATAAACACTTGAAGTAGTGGCAGAGATTAGTAGTATGGGAAGGGCCACAAAAGACTAGCCTAAAGAACTCATCATGAAAGGAAACTGAGTAATAGAGATAGCAATGGATAATTATAAGAATCTGAAGGATGATCAGGAATTTTTGAAAGTATAAATAAGCATGTATGAGGAAGAGATTGAAATATTGAATCTTTTCTTTCTAAAGTTTCACACTATTAACCGAATTGAGGTTGATATCCTCATATCAGAGAAGATATTTAAGAGTTATGTAGATCATGAAGATCTATATAGGGAAGCCCATTTTAGAATTAAGATAGTCACTAAGAGTATTAATAAGGCTAAGGCTACATATTATAATGCCACTGACACAATCTATGACATTGAATATTTTCTTAGTAAATTTTCATGCAAAGCAAAAGATTGTCAAGATCAAATCCTTTTAGTTCAATAGGTTCAATAAAAATTCAAAGGAATGATCAAGATAGGGTTAGCATAAGATACAACATTCAAATTGAGTTCCATCCACCGATTCATCAAGTATCATAGTACACTGGATCGAATGGGGAAAGATACTCAAGTATACAAATTTACATCTAGAGAATACTCTAAAATAATTTTAGAATGTGAGATAATCAACCTTTATTCACTTGGTACTAATGAATATTTCCTCTAAGATATCTTCAAAATATTTGATTCTTACATTAAGAATATACAAGAAAAGAAGGACAAGGAATCTTTAGAGGTCATGATTATGGACTAATTATTTCAATAAAACACATTCAAGAAATTAAATTTATTTTTTGTAAGAAACATTTTAATAAAAATTATAGGTTGTAAATTTTAACCTCTATTTTGGCATCTCTTTTTGAGAAAGAGTCGCTTGTAATTTTCAAGTATATTTTTGATAGGCTTTAAGTTACAAAAGTAAAACTTGTAAATTGCACTTTTATTTTTGACAAAGTTTGAGTTTCTTAACTTGAAAAAACTTATGTTATAATTTACACTTCCATTTTTATCAAATTTTGATGATTTAAAAAGTTTTAAAAGTCTCAACTAAAAAATAAAAATTAGGTTTTTCAAGTTATAATCTAAAATACCTAAAAACATTCAACTTTACTAAGTGCTAGTTCATTTTAGCACATCATTCCATGGAAAAAATAACATCAGATGAACTCAAAGAGGAAGAGGACATTTACATGAAGATTCTAATATATTTCTCCACTCTTCCATCACTTATTGAAGCATCCATTAGTTGCATTTTTTTTTCCAGTTATCTACTCCACCAAGGATGCCATTTCAAACTGAATAGGACACCATTTACCTGAGGTTCCCAAATTTTCTTAATCTTTAATTGGGTGTAGGGTTTTAATAACTCCATCTCTTTAAATAGATTATTTTTGTATAAATATGGGTACCCAAGTGTAGACCATCAATCTTTTTGCTATTGGAGAAATTATTCTACATTTTGAAGATTTGATCTACATGTTGTAACCTTGAGAATGATAATATATTTAAGTTTTGTCTTCCTTATATGTGTTATCTTTATGTATGAAAAAATCTTTATTATGTTTTTGAATTCTATAACTCTTATTTCAATAACATATATTCACCTATGGTATTAATCTTAGCCCTTTTGAACATAATTAAGGCAAAATAAAGAACTTTGTTCTTTATATGATAAGTGCCCAATATTAACTTTGGTTTCACACTTGTACAAATTATATTTATTATTCTACTATGTTCATACAAAGAAACCATTAATTTTAACTATAATAATTTAGTGTAATCAACATATCCTAATTTTAAAATTCATTATAAAACTCTTTTCCTCACAAGTCAAACCCTAGTTAAGAGCAAAATCACTAAGAAGTCATATTTTAATGTAAACTAGTAATACATGAGTTGTATTAAACTTAGTGAAAGGAATATAAACTTCTCCAAAGGTTCACCTCAATTATCCATGGTCCCATAGCTTGGATGTGATCCCATTGTGTCATTATATTTCTTATAGTTTACAACTCATACTATATAACACACTACCACACAATGACGAGTGTAAAATCTAAGTTATAATAGTTTTTGGCATGCGTAGTGAGACCTAAAGGTCATAACTAAGATATTGGTGCTATTATTAGTAAGCATTGTACAAGCCTCATAATTTTTTCAAAATCACCTGAAAACTCCACTGACTTACAGATTTAGGAAATCCAAGTTTACATATGCCAAACATACATACAAGATCATCTACTAAAGGTAAGAAAACTAACTTGAAAGAATTTTTATTTATATATAAAAATAAATCAAGATCAGATGTACCTTATATTATAGTATATACTATAAATCTATTTTCATGTCATAAAAATACCCATAGTTATTTCATACCTCTTATTATGTCCCTGAGAAATCAAAGTTTTGTAGCCTTCAATGGAGGTAGCCACCTTTAGTTGGCCCAATATGATGATATACCCACATCACCTTTGAAAATCCTTCCATATTTTACTAGTGAAACTTCTACCACTCCCATTGAACATATTCAAGATATTGTTAACATTTTCTCAATTCACCATATATCATAAAAAAATTTACAATCATACTTCTTAACTCCTCATTCAAGGGTAAATACTTATAGTGGTATATAAGTTTGCTTCCCAATTCCATCTATGTATGGGATGATCTAGGTCTACCCTATGCATGTTATTTAAAGATAAGAGAGACCACCTCTCTTTGGTTGAATAAATAACCACTATTAAATGGGTTCCTCATGAGTTAATGAGTGATTTCAATTTTTGATTTTAAAATATGTGGAATAAAATCCTAGTATTAGTCAAGCCAACCCCAAATAATTCTTTCTTATATTATTTGAGAGCTTTAAATAGTGATATATCCATCATGATTCAGTCAATGGATGGCACCACACTCCCCAATACCTATGAAATTTTAATAAGAGCATAAAATTACCTAATTCAATCTATAAAAATTGCCCCATGGGATCTAATTCCTCTATTTCCAAAAGTGCCTCCCACGTAACCCACTTTTTCCCCAATTACCACCATTAACAATGCACTAGATTTGACTCATAACCCTACTAATGACTTATATGAGGTTAAATCATGGCTTGAAAGCTTTGGCAATGAGTTGTAGCTATGAAAAGACATCAATCCCAAAACTATAGGCCTTATTAACAAGTTAACCAAACACACCATCCCAATAGGAAACCATACCAAGGTAACTCACAACCCCAAAGTTAATCCATGCAAGAAAATCCTCCAAGTATCCATGATCTACCTGCACCAAGTACTTCTAAATATATTATACTTATTTAAAATAACCTAGCTCAAGAATACAAGTGGTGTTATCCTTATGCTCAATCACATAATTAGAATGCTTGTCCCAATGGTGACATTAATCAAGCCTTGATGGTATAGATAATATCAAAAACCAAAGGGAAGTAAGAAGAAGATACTTCATACAATGAAGATACACAAGAGCCTACTTAGAATTAAGCTACTCTTTTAAACTGGCAAGAAGAGGATTTTTGTGGTGTAGATTATGAGGAAGCACTAATCAATGGTGGTAATTCAGTGGAAGTGATTACACACTCTAAGAATAGGGTAATATAAAGTGATCAAATCCCTAGGGTTGAGAATGATATAGCTTCTAAAGTTATACAAGAGTATGTAAAAGGATACACATTTTAGAGACCTCCCAATGTGACGATGGGCTAGTCAAAGTCAAAATTACTGACCCCCAAATCTCATGAAAGAAGATATATCTCACAAAATCACAAAAAAAAAATTGATAACATTTAGTATTGTATAATAAATTAAGAAGACTAACTTTAATTTCATCATGTGGGAAGAACTATCTATTCCAGCATAGAGGGACTTACTTTAGGAAACTTTTAAAAACTTCCAAATAAAAAATAAGGTCACAATCAAGGGACACACTAATGTGGTTAATTTATGTCAATGTAAAATGAAAAAAAAAAATTAAAAATGGTAATCCTCCCCATTTTTACATTTCACTAATAATTGGTAAAATCTCATACATAACTACATGGTAGACTCAGGGGCTAGTAATTATGTTATGCCCAAGAAAATAACTGATGCTCTTGGTATTAAATATACACCTATCAAAAAATGTGTGGTTTGATTGTATGAGACTACTATTCAAATATTTGGGACTATAAAATGTTTAAACCTCACCATCCATGCATTTCTAATCTTGTCAATTTCCCAAGATATCTCAGTTATTGACCTACCCCTATTTTGCTATCTATCTTTCCTAATAATTCGCTACAAAAATGGGAGGGTATATATCTATTAATTGGTCCCACATGTTTCTTTGGAAAATATATATAACCAGAGTGACACTAAAATCCAAGCCAATTTTTAAATACCACATTAAGCCATACACTCCTATCCCTATGGATATGAATTGTACATTATAAGATTATGATGAGGAACTTGACTATGAGTTTGCAACACCCATGGAAGAAATATTAGACATGAATCTCGATGAATGAGAATAAACTTTTCAATTTGATCCTTATGATTATGTAAAGGAAAATAGGTTGGGTACATATTACATTTATAAAAATGATGCAATCATCCCAAATCTAGCGAAACTAGTTAAGGATCTCTAGGGAATGTAGAAACAGTTCTTTAATGGCTCAAAAAAGTAGGATTGGTGTAGGTAAAGGAATTGTTTTGATCTTTCCCCAAAAATAGATTTATTTATATTCTTTCATACTTCATTTTGGCTACACTAACAATGTAGCTAAATATGAATCATTTATAAGAGGCCTTCAACTAGCCAAAGAAAAAATAATATAGTCAATATAAGTGCATAGTGATAGTGAACTAATCATTCACCAAGTAAGATATAAAAGCACAACCAAGAATAACTTGTTAAAATATTAAAATCACAAGGTTTGGGACCTATTAGAATATTTCAATGCTTTAAACACTCAATCAGTATCAAGAGAATAGAATAAAGATGTTGACCATATGGCCTCAATAGGTTGCTAATATAACCTACCTGAAGAGATAAAAAATAACAACATCTAGCATGTAAAATTGATAGTAAGACCATATATTCTAGATAATGCAACCAACTAGAAATTTTTTGACAGTGATCAAAAAATTATGAATTTTATGTGAGAGAAGGCATAATTCTTTGATAAAAATTAGTCAAAATTGTAGGAACATACAGAGACTAAATCATTCAGTTGAAGACAAACAAATTGACCATGGGTCTTGTTAATTTATAATGTATCTTAAATTCTGATGATCAGCTAAAGGGTGAGAATAAAAATATCATAGTCAATGAAGAAGACTATGAGCCATTAGTCATATTAGAAGTAAAAGCATTGAATATAAAAAAGGTATGTAAAACTTTTGAAAAGTAAGATTTTATTGAGTTGTGTCAAGAGTTTGATGCTAACTTCACTCAGAGTTATAAATATCTAAGGGGGTTTGACCCTAGTTTAACCCAAAACACAATGGAGTTAGACCCAAATACCAAGCCTATTAAACAAAAATAGAGACCAATCGATCCAAAAATAAAACCCTTGATGAATATTGAGTTGTCCAAATGGATAGAGGCTAACATCATTTTCCCTATCAAACACTCATTCTAGGTTGCTAACTTGGTCCTTGTAAGGAAAAAGAATGGTGAAATCAGGATTTGTATATATTTCAAGGACCTAAACAAATCATCCTTAAAGGATCATTACCCACTTCCACCCATGGATCATATTATTCAAACTATATTAGGATCTGAAAGGTTTTCCCATTTTAATAGTTATTTTGGATATAACCAAATCATAGTACTTGAATCAGACTAGTTCAAGACTATTTTTCACTACAAAATGGGGCACATATGCCTATAAAAAGATGATTTTTTCTCTAACTAATGCTAGTGCTACAATCTAAAGAGCCATGGATATGGATTTTAATGGTTTGATAAATGAGATGATCTTGGTGTACCTAGATGACATCACTATTTATTCAAAACATGTTGGTGCACACCTAGATCACCTTAGGAAAGTTTTTTAAAGGTGGAGAGAATTTGGAGTTTCCTTCAATTTAAAAAAGAGTATTTTCATAGTTCTTGAAGGGAATCTAATGAGAAACATTATTTCAAAATAGGGTCTTGTAATAGACTTAGAGAGAGTAAGTGATATATCTTCACTAGCATTTTTGAGCCATTAAAAGGGATTACAAAGTTTCCTAGGAAAGATCAAATTTTTAAGAAGGTTTGTCCCAAAATTTGAGTCGATGGCCAAACCACTTACTACCATGCTTAATAATGGGGTTATTTTTAGTTAGAAATAAGAAGGAAAAGATATTTTTGAAGCCATCACATATGATATTTCTCAAACTCCCACCCTAGTCAACCCCAACTACAAAAACTATTTCATCCTCTATGATTTTGGAGGGAAAGGTAGTGTATTAACTATTCTGACCCAACAAAATAAAGAATAGTTGGAGTAGCCTATATCCTTCTTCAATCAATCCTTGAAGGATTATGAGGAAAAGTATAGTTTTCTAGAGAATCAAGTATATGCCATAATAAAATCTCTAAAAATGTTTAATCATATGCTCTCCAATAATATAATTCATCTTATGTTTAGTCATCAAAGTGTTAATGAGTTAATATTGAGCCTAGAAATAAATGATAAGAGAGCAGGATGGATCATAAAAGTCATGGAATATGATGTGAACATAAAAATTACTAAACTCATAAGAGGAATGGGATTATGTGAATAGATTTCCTCTGATATAAAGGTTGTTGAGGGGGTATCTAATAAATATATGCTTAACATGAATTCCAACTAACCACTCCACATCTGATCAACAACTGGATCCATGACATGACCATATTCCTATAGATTGATGCATACCCATATGATTTCCAATATTCCAAGAAGAGTTATTTCAACCTCCAATCTATTCCTTATATATTGTTGATGGATAACTATTTAGGAAAGATATGAATGGAGTCATCTTAAGGTGCATCAAGCATGATAAAATTCCTAGGGTTATCAAAGAGTCTCATGATGATCCATCAGGTGGACATTTCTTTGGAAGAACCACTACCATTAAAATAATGAGGGAATGTTATTATTGTCCTCCCCTATTCAAATATGCCCATAAATGGGTATAGAATTGTGATAAGTGTTCTTAATTTATATATAATCAAATATTAGTATCTCTCTCTCTCAAACCAATCCAAGATGACTAACCATTTTCCCAATGGGGATTGGATTTCATTGGCATGATCAATCTACCTTCAAGTGTAGGCCATAAATGGATCCTTATAGATTGATTATTTCACTAGATGGATCAAGAAATTTCATTAAAATATGCCATAGAGGCATCTATCCTAGAATTCATGGATGCCATTGTCATGAGATTTGGTGTTATTTACACCATTATCTCAGATAATACCAAAGATTTTGTGGGCACCCAAGTGAGTGAATGGGATGTAAGTCATAAAGTATACTTGAATACTTCAGCTAATTATTACCCATAAGCTAATGGCTTAGCTGAGTCTACCAAAAATTTATCATAATGATTATCAAAAGGAAAATAGAGGAAAACCAAAGGACATGGAACACAAAGTTAAAAACAACACTTTGGGCTGATAGGATCACTCCCAAAAGAGCAATTGGAAATTATCCATTTATGTTAGTATATAGAATGGAAACTATAGTTACTCTATCAATTGAGTTACCATCTTTAAAAGTCAATCATTAGTTAGAATTGAATAAAACTGATGAAATGATAGTATAATTGGTGGAACTCATGGATCTATAAGAAATTAGGAACCAATCAATGAAAGTTATGGAAGTAAATCATGCTCAAACAAAGATAACTTTCAAAAAAATCATCTAATAGTAACTTTAATGAAGTAAACATGGTTCTGAAATGGGATGCTGAAAGATCCAAAATAGGCAAGAATACAAAGTTTGATGCTATATGGAGTGATCCATACATCATAAATCAGTACAAATGAATAAATGAATTCAAGCTATCTAGGCTATATGGATTGGAGCTACCTATCCCAATCAAAGGGATATACCTCAAAGCTTACTTCTAAGGTTAGAATTCTTTCCAAAACATTATATATATTAGGTTTAGTTGGTTTCCCCAAATAAGTACTTTCATATAGGTTAGTTGATTAGGATTTTTTGTTTTCCTTAGTTTGGAGTGATCCATACATCATAACTTAGTACAAAGGAATAAATGAATTCAAGCTATCTAGGCTATATGGATTGGAGCTACCTATCCAAATCAATGGGATGTACTTCAAATATTACTTCTAAGGTTATAATTCTTTCCAAAACATTATATATATATATATATATATATATATATATATATATATATATATATATATTAGGTTTAGTTGGTTTCCCCAAATAAGTGCTTTCATATAGGTCAGTTCATTAGGATTTTTTGTTTTCCTTAGTTTGTTTATAATTTTTTTATTCCTAGTTTTGTTCTTCTCCAATTAAAGTGTGTTAATATTTAAATGATTCCATGCCCAATGAACTAGAAAGATAATGGAAATAAACTAATTATCAGGCAATCACCCTATAGTAGTCACCAAATATGTTGACATTTTTGTGTCAAAAATAGAAAAATGTATTATACCCTAAGGGAAACCCACTATTTTTTTTAAAAAAATATTCAAGTAACTAAAGAAACCCTTTTTTTCAATCCTTAGTAGAAACTAAAGATTTGGGTGTGATTTTTAACTTACAAAGTTACAAATTGCACCCAAACCCTTTCTTCTCACTTTTCACATACCTAGTAGAAACTAGAAGTTTGATTACAATTTAAAACTTCGTAAATTTGTAAAATGCACCCTAGCCTCCACTTATCACTCACCCAATGCCCAGTAGAAACCAAAACTTAGGTCACATTTTGTAACTTTACAAGTTATAAATTACAAGTAGAACCCCACTTTTTACCTTTCACTAAACCTATGGAAATTGGAAATTTGATTAAACATTGTAACTTGAAAATTTTCAAATTACAATTCAAGTTTAAATTTCCAACATCTTCATTACCTGTAGAAATTGGAACTCTAGTTTCACATTTAAATTTGTGAAGTTGTGAAGTGTAACTTGAGTTCTACTTTTCACCATTTACCAAACCCATAAAAACTAGAAATTTGGTTACATATTGGAACTTGAAAAGTATAAAGTGAAATTGAAGTTCCACTTTCTTCCATTTACCTTACCCATAGAAACTATAACTATGGTTACACACTATAACTTGCAAATTTATAAAGTGCACCTAAAGTTTTTCTTTCTCACTTTTATTGCACTAAGATACTCAACAAAAAGTAGAGGTCAAAATGCAAAATTCAATTTTATAATCTTAAAAAATTATACCATGACCCATAGACCCTTCTTATCCCACTATTTTTCCAACAACTACCCTAATTAGCATTAATTTTAGGTTTATATTAATAATACTATGATTTTTTAAAGTTATTTTTAACATTTCATATTGGATTTAGATCTCTACATGTCAAGAATTTGTTGAGCACTCACCAAGCCATGCCTCACCAACACCATGATCACCATTATTAGCCTCTATAAGCACAATATTCTACTATTTCCCCCTATATTTTACCTTAAAGCATTATCTCTATCAGCTAAGCATACCTTTCCTAAAAATTCATGTAAATATTCTTAGCTGTTAAAATCTAGGGTTTTCATTTTCCTATGCCTACTTGCATTTTCTCATTTCCTTGTCTATATTTCTAAAAGCTTGTTATAAATCTCATCCAATATTTTCCAATAATTTTAAGAAATATAAGGTTTTAAATAATTTATTAAATATTGAATATTCCCTTGATATTCTCTACATAGACCCCGTAGAAATCCCCATTATAAAAACAACTCCCAAACCTCATGGAAATCCAACTTGAAAAAAAAAATCCAAACCCTACATAAATTTGACTTGCAATAATAAGCCTAAACCCCACTAGAATTTTTGAAAGGCTTTTAAAGTGCAAATTACAAGTCCAAATTCCACTAGAGTTTTCAATTTCAAATACATGGTATGTCTCTATTGGACTTTTTAACCTATAATTACAAGTCTAAAACCCACCAACTTAGTATTTGGATTTCCCTCACCAATTTTCCCTAAATATATGGCTATAAAGGAAATGAACTTCAATTCAAAGGGACCTAGTGTCCTGATTAGCCTAGAATCCAATACAAATGATATCATATAGATCTAGGTCACATAGAACTAGCTAGTTTTTGGAATAGAGTAAATGTTGAACTCAAGAATGATTGGATTCAAAGAATTTATGATTGTGGATTTCCCCAAGAAATATCCTTCCCATTATCAGTGTCAAGCCCTAATCTTATGCTCACATTAGAAAATCACTATTATTTAGAGAAGACGGAGGTGGTAAATGATAAGGGAGATAAAATCCTAAACCTTGACCCTAATTTCATAGATATCATGTCCATGTTATAGAATACAAGAGTTATCTAGATATAACCCTAGAATCTTCAAGTAAGTTTTATCAAGATAATAATATTGTATGTTTATAGGTTATAAATAAATATTTAATAAAAACATCTAGACCTACATTTATAATACTACCTAAAACCATAGCAAGAATAGACTTTAAAGATATGTGACATTATCATACTCTTGCATAGATTTATTGGGAACCCAGATGCCAAGAACTATCAAGATTGGATATACCAATACATCTAGGTGATCTACCAAAACAAATAGTATATCCACTAGGCCCAATTTATTTATAACTCCATCCAAAAATAATTTATGCATTTCCAAAATATGAAAAAGTTTTACATGACCTTATACTTGGTATACATATTAGAAAATGAAAGGGCATTCCTAGGATTGAACATAACACCTGATCAGGTCAATAAGGTTTTAAATTACTATACTGACCTCACCCTTGAGGCTAGTAAAAAATACTTCAAAAGGGTCAATGATGATTTCATATACTACATACTAATTATGTTTGACAAGGAGATGGAAAGGAGAAGATTATTTGATGCTGCAACATTTGAAATCACAAATTGGGGATCATATTTCATTTAGTTCCCAACATATTCACATATCAAAGTATGAGGTTTTAGTGTTTGTAATTACACCCTTCCAAGGTATGTAAGTGATAAATGGGCCTTGATGGAACTTGTGAGGTATCTTGTATAAATCGACAGGTTATTTTCAAGCAAACATAAGTTAAGAATCTATTTCCCCATCAACATAGGAAGGTATACATGCCCTTCCCTATCAAAATCCAAATGTGAAGATACTGAGATGACTCAAATGACTTTAAGAGTTCTTGATGTAAGGACATTTTATGATGTGACTAGCCATATTACCAGTGTATTAGGTATCACCACATATTCCCATGTTCCTTTTTACAAATATTACTTTTAAGACATGAAAGATGAAGAAGTGAGATTAAGATATTATTCTAGGATGACCCTGGAAAAAATTATAACTTACAACATGGCACTAGTCCATTAGGACTTAAAAGATGATGAATCTATAGTTGATAGGGTATACTATGATAATAAGATATGATCCCAACCTCTTCCACTAGTTAGGTGGTCCATAATTTAATCTTTCTCATTGATGGATATGATCACTCATGTAATAAACATAACAATCAACTAGCTAAGGAGAAAAGGGGTAAAGGTTACTAAGGAGACCCTAAGTATCAATAATAAATTGAGAGAGGTGAAGGAAAATAGTGTGGCAATAATAACAGAGTGTTCCATAAATGGAACCCCAATAGATCAAGTAGAAAGACTAATTATATCACACAAGAGGAAGTAGAAACAAAAAGTTAAAAAATGTACATCCAACAACCTAGAAATAGTAGCATAGTAAATACATCAGCCAATACTAACTTCCATATATGACATAGTTGTTGCTCAATAATCATAAATAGTTCTCCCTCTTATCTCTATTATTCAACTAACTATATTAACCCATCCTCATGTTTCCACTACCTAGTCAACCCAAATAGCTACTCTTATTTGCACCAATCCTTGAGTGTAAGTTATTGCACCTTCACTTGACCCACTTGTAAAAGTGACTTCCTCAACATAAGTGGACACTCCAACTTCACCTTCACCTCCCTCTTCCATAATCACTTCCACCTCATCCCCCATATCCACTACTAATCTATGAATCACTAACACCACCTAATAATACATGACTATGGACTCATTCATCCTAACTACAATCAAACTATTCATCCCAACCAATAGGATAGACACTAATCCATTTTCATATCCTATTACACTCCCCATATCATCAAATCTAAGTGTTCCTACCACATTGATTGATTCATTTGATAACTTGGGTTCCACACTTCCATAAGTTCCCCTATTTTAACTACCCATACCTACCCCTCCACTCATGTTAGTCCCATATCCCACACCCCCAGTAAGAACATCAATACCCACCTTACCCATTTATTCCATTCCATCGATAACCCAAGCCCCTACTTAGGAGGTGGAGACAAAATGACCCACTGATAGAACTATGGTTATTCAACCCCTAGATGGGAAAAATATAGTAAAAGCATCAGTGATAGATACAAAAATTATGATAGTAACCACTAGTTTATCAACTTTAGCTATAGATTCATAGATGATAGTGCCAAACTCTTAGGCTAGCACCCCAAGCTGACTATCACAATCATTGACAAAGAAGTAGAAGCAAATGGTGTCTCCTAACACACTATATTCTAGTCTATTAAAGGCATCAAAAATATCAAAGGTAGGCCCAAAGACCATATCCAAGATATCATATGATTTATTAGGGGAGAGATATGTGGAAATAATAGCCCCCGCCACTAGATAAATAAGAGGAAAATCTAGTGGTGGGGATCTATCAAATATCTAAAGTACACTTGTGTCATCTAATAAGAGATGGACTAAAGCATGATATTTAGTCAAGAATTATCTCTCTTTTTGAGAATATGGATAGTGATAAGGTCATAAAGGATGAACTAAAGAATAAAGTTGAGCAGTTGACAACTACCCTAAATAAGTTCATCAAGCTAGTATCCCAGCCAACACAAACTTTATCTCAATTTATTGATAAAGAAACAACTGAAATAGTGATAGATATTAGTAGTATGGGAATGGACATAAAATACTAAGTTGAGGAACTCATCACGAAAGTAAAAAAAGTAATAGAGATATCAATGGATTATTACAAGACTCTAAAGGATGATCGAACATATTTTAAAGCTTAAATAAGCCAATATAAGGAAGAACTTGTAAAATTGAATATTTTATTTCTAAAGTTTTAAGCTATTGACCTAATTTAGGATGATACCCTCATATTAGAGAAGATATTTAAGAGTTA
Source organism: Torreya grandis (assembly GCA_037957365.1). Taxonomy (NCBI): domain Eukaryota; kingdom Viridiplantae; phylum Streptophyta; class Pinopsida; order Cupressales; family Taxaceae; genus Torreya; species Torreya grandis. The sequence goes on along the minus strand of JARHVA010000848.1, from coordinate 1,100,272 downwards.
TACAAAGCATGAGGAGCTGGATAGGGCAGCCCATTTTAGAATCAAGATACTCATTGAGAGTATTAAAAAAGCCAAGGATAAATGTGATAAAACCACTGACATAATATATGACATTGTATATTTACTTAGTAAATTTTCATGTGAAGAAAAATATCATCAAGATCAAATCCTTTTAGTTCAATAGGTTCAAGACAAATTCAAAGGAGTGGTCAAGAGAGAGTTAGCACAAGATACAATATTCAAATTGAGTTCCATCCACTGATTCATCAGGTATCACAATACACTAGATCAGATGGGGAAAAACACTCAAGTATATATAGTTGCATCTAGAGAACACTCTAAAATAATGGTAGAATGTGAGATAATCAACCTTAACTCATGAGGTCCTGATGAAGATCGCCTCTAAGAGATATTCAAAAGATTTGATTCTTACATTGAGAAGATACAAGAAAAGAAGGAAAAAGAATATTAAGAGGTCATGGTTATGGATTAATTATTTTAATAAAATAAATTATATAAATTGTGTTTCTTTTTTGTAAGAAACATTTTAATAAAAATTATAGGTTGCAAATGGCAACTACTATTTTGGCAGCTCTTTTTGAGAAAGAGTCACTTATAATTTTCAAGTATCTTTTTGGCAGGATTTAAGTTTCAAAAGTAAAACTTGTAAATTACACTTTTATTTTTAACAAAGTTTAAGTTTTTTAATTGGTAAAAAATTATGATATAATTTACACCTCCTTTTTTATCAAATTTTGATGACTTAAAAAGTTCTAAAAATCTCAACTTAAAAATATAAATTAGGTTTTACAAGTTATAATCTAAAATATCCAAAAGCATTCAACTTTACTAAGTGCTAGTTCACTTTAGCACCTCATTCCATGGAAAAGATAATATCAGTTGAAATCAAAGAGGAAGAGCATGTTTTCATAAATATTCCAATGGATTTATCCACTCCAACATTTGTTGAAGTGTCCAGTAGTTTCATGTTTTTGGTCCATCCATATACTCCACCAAAGACACCATTCCAAACTGAAGAGGATACCATTTACATGAGGTTCCTATATTTTATTGATCTTCAACTAGGCATAAGGTTTTGATAACTCCCTCTCTTTCAAGAGAGTATTTATTTATAAATATGGGTACCCAAGCATAACTCATCTATCTTTTTGTTGTTGGATAAATTATTATACATTTTGAAGAATTGATCTACATGATGTAACTTGGAGAATGATAATATATTAAAGTTTTTACTTCCTTATTTGTGTTATCTTTGTGTATGAATGGATATTTATTATGTTTGTGAATTCTCTAATTCTTGTTTCAATCATATAGATTCATATGTGGTATTAATTTCTACCCTTTTGAAGCTTATTGAGGAAAAATAAAGTACTTTATTCCTTTTATAATAAGTACCCAATATTACCTTTGGTTTTATGCTTGTATAAGTCTATGATTCAATAAATTTCATTATATTTATTGTTATAATATTTTAATACAAATCAAAAATTAATTTACACTATAATCATTTGGTGAAATCACCATTTCCCAATTTTAAAATTCATTCTAAAATTCTTTTCCTCATAAGTCAAACCCTAGTGAGGAGTGAAGTCACTAAGAAGTAATATTTAATATAAATTGGTAATACATCTATTACATTAAACTTAGTGAAATGAATCCAACCTTCTCTATAGGTTCACCTCAATTAAAAAAGGTCCCATAGCTTGGAGGTGATCCCATTATGTCATATTTCCCATAGTTTACAATTGATACTATACACCACACTACCACACAAATATGGGTGAAAAATCTAAGTGATAATCAATAATAATAAAAAACCTTTAGATAATGATGAGATTGAAAGGGAAGCTAAATTCAAAACCAAAATACTTAGTGAAAGTATTGAGAAGGCCAAAAGCACAAGTGGCAAGACCACAAATGTGATTTATGACATTAAAGATTCAATTCTCAAATTATCATGTGATGTAATGAATTACCAAGATAAAACTCTTCCTATTCAAGAGCTATAAGTTAAATTCAAAGAGGTAATTAAGAAATAATCAGTGCAAGACACAAATTTCAATTTGGATTCCATCCATTGGTTCATCAAGTACCATAAGACACTTGGTCATATGGGGAAGGATATCCAAGTCTATAGAGCCTCTTCCAAATAACTATATATTTCAAGCATCCAAATGACCAAAGAGAGGTCCCAAGACCATCTCAGAATTTTCATATGATGTAATAGGGGAAAAATATGTGGTGATATTATTTCCACCACCTAAAAAACATGATGTAACCTAGAGAATACTAATATACTAAATTTTTACCTTCCTTATCTAGTGTTAACTTTATGTATGTATAGGCTTTGTAAACTTGGATATCCTTCCCCATCTAATAAAGTGTATTGTGGTACTTGATGAAAGAATGGATGAAATTTAAATTATAATTTGTGTTATGCATTGATTATTTCTTAATTACCTCTTTGAATCTATCATGAACCTCTTAAACAAGACAAGGTTTATCTTGGTAATCCACTACATCACATGACAATTTGAAAATTGAATCTTCAATACATCTATGGCCTTGTCACTTGTGCTCTTAGCCTTCTCAATAATTTCACTAAGTATTCTAATTTTAAATTTAGTTGCCTTCTCTAGCTCATCATACTCTAAAGGGTATCTTATTATCTTTTGAGACATGAGAGTGTCACACTTGATTTGGTCAATGGCTATCTCTTCCCCATTGGTGGGTTGAGTATCCACAATTGTATTAGTGGACATCTCTATTCCACCTCTTTTGTGGGAATTTAAGTCAAGATGAAGGTGTAATAAGTAAAAGATAATTGGATGGGTGGAGTGGATCTACTACAAGGGGTGTGGAAGATAGAATTGACACAAGTAGAGAAGTAGGCATGTGTGGTTAAAATAAGGGAATTTATGGAAGGTTGGTGTCTAAAATAGTAAAATAATTTATTAATGTAGTGTGAATGTCTAGAGTGGAATAAATGGGAAGTGTAATGGAAGATGTAGATGGAGTTATTATTAACCTAATGGCTATGGTGGGTAATGGGATTACATTCAAAATGATTGAGTCAGTAGCCATGTACTACTAGGTGGTGTTAGTGATTATTGGGGAGGTAGTGGATATAGGGGATGAGGTGGACGTGATTGTAGAAGAGGGAGGTGAAGGTAGAGTTGTAATTACCAAATTTTTTTATTAGATTACTATCAAGGGAATCACTTACACTAGTTGGTCAAATGAAGGAAAAAATACTTGTATTAGTGGGCTAGTAGAAACAAGAGGGGTAATTCCTTGCACCATTGGGTTGGTAAAAATAAGAAGAGGGGTTATAGTAATTATGTCTCCTATGGAAAATGATAGTGCCTAATCCATTGGCTAGGTTGTTGGTACTTGGCTATTTAAAGAAGCCCTTCTTGCCTTCTATTTATTTTTATGATAGATAACTAGCCTCACTATCTAATCTACTTGAGTCCCACTATTGGAACCTTCTATTGTTGCTACCTCTACACCCTTATCCTTTACTTTTCTTAACTTGTCTATGATATTCAAGGTCTCTTTAGTTATTTAAACCCCCTTGATTCTTAAATAATTCAAATTTTTATTTATAACTAGGGTCATTCTATCTAATAAGGGGAAAGATTCAGGTGTAGGCCACCTAACTTGAGGAAGAGGTTGGAGATATATTTTATTATCATAATACACCTTATCCACTAGTTGTTCCTCATATTTAAAATATTATAGAACTAGTGCCATATCATAAGTCTTAATTTGTTCTAAGGCCATTCTATAATAATCTCTCAACCTAACCTTTTCTTCATCCTACACATCCTCCCAATAATCTCCATAAAAGGGAATGTGGGAATATGAGGAACCTAATAAACTAGTGATATAACCAACCACATCATAGAAGGGCCTAAAATCAATATCTCTCAAATTCATTAGAGTTATCTCTACATCTATACATTTGGACTTAAATAAAGAAGGGTAGGTGTATATCCCTATATTGATAGGGAAATGTATTCATGTGTTGTGCTTCCTAGATAAAAACTTGTGGGTACCCACTAGTTATCTCATAACTTCCATTGAGGCCCATTTGTCACTTAAATATATAGGAACGGTGTAGGGACATCGACTAAAACCACCAATTTTGATGTATGAATATGTATTAAACTGAATAAAGTATGACCCCATTTTTTAATTTTTATAGTTGTAACTTAGAAAACCATGTTCTTCTTAGATCTTATTCAAACATGGTTATGATGTAGTAGATGAAAGCATCATTAAATCTTCTAAATTATTGTTTACTCCCATCAAAAGTGAGTTCAGGATAGTAGTTATAAACTTTATTAATCTGATTTGGCACTATATTTAATCCCAAGAATTCATTTCCTCTTGATAAAACATAGATGAGGTAGGAGGTCATGTAGTATTTTCCAGTGGTTTGAGCCTCCATCAACTATATATAAATAAAATCACTTATCAATTAGGCCTAATGAATGCATTGCTTGTTTTGTTAGATTACCTAGATATATTGGTACATCCAATCTTGGTATTTATTTGCATTAGGGCTCCTTGTAACTCTATGCAATAGTATAATGATATCACTGATCTCATCTTTAAAGTCTACCCTAGCTAGAGTCTGAAGCATTTTGGTGGCTGAATACTTAGGGGTATTCATCCACTATTTATTTATAACCAATAAATAGGTTGAGGTATTACCCTAATAGAAGTTTTTGGAGGAATCAGGAGGAATGTCTAGGTATATTTCAAATTCTAGAATCAAGAACACAATATAAATAAAATTTGGATCTAGTCTCAGAACCTTCTTTCCTTTATCATTTACTACTTCTCTCTTCTCTGCATTATAGTGCTTATCCATGTCAAGCACAAGATTGAGGATTTTCAATAAGAGTTGGAATGATATATCCTAAGATAAACCACTATCATATATGATCTAAATCCAATCATTCTTGAATTCTACATTGATTCTATTCCATAAGTATGTTAGGTTTGTGTCACCTATATTTGTGTTTGTTATCTCATTGATGTTGGAATCTAAGTTAGAAGGGACACCAAGTCACTTTGACTAGAAATTCATCTCTTTCTCAAACATATGCATTGGGAAAATAGGTGTGGTAAACCAACTACAAAACCAATTAGGACTTGGGCTTGCAATTATAGGTTATTTTCCCACTTTAAACTTGGTGCGATTTAGTTATGCTTTTGCAAGGGTATTTATTAGATGAGAAAATGGTGTGAAATAGTAGTTATAAATTTTGAACAAATGGTTTGATAGGGATTTAATTTATAATTACACCTATAAATTATAACCAAAGGTTTTTTGGGGTTTTGGTTTGGAATTATGATTCGGATCTGCGATAGGAACTCAAGTGATAAAATAAAGGGTATCCTCACCTAGATTTACGCGGGAATCTTAGGTGAATTTTTAGTTAAAAATTATATGAGATTTTATTTTGAGAAGGTAGGAGGGATCTTCACCTTTAACTAAACAATTCAAATAAAACCCTAAGTACGGTGAGAAGGAACTAGACAATTTTAATAAGTGAATGCAAATTTAGAAATTTGCAAAAATTACAAGAAAAATGAAATTATAGATAATGATGCCTTTGACAATATCTAAGAAAAACCATAAGTATGATTTTTGAAAATGATAAGTTTGTAAAAAATAAAAAGGTTTATATTAAAGGAAAAATGTAGGTGACCTATGAAAATAACAAGAATATGTGTAGGACTCTATAAATTGGCAATGGAGGTTGTCTTATAAGTATAGTTTATAATGTATTGCTTAGTAATTAAGGTGAATATCTCTACTCTCATAGTGTCACTTGGAGATGAAAATTTATAATTTAAATATTAACAATGGAATGAAAAACCTAAGTTATATATATTAACAAAACCTACAATTAATGCCAAGCATGTGAATAATGGTGATGAATTAGTAAATAAGCAGAAATGTGGGTTCTTAGAGTCATTTTACACGTTTTAAATTTTGTAATATGTTGGAAATTTTCTATTTCTCACTTTACTTGGGAGTTAAAGATTTGGGAAACATTTTCATATCTGAATTATTTTAGTATTTTCTCCATTCACCACCTTCTGCTTGCCTTGGTAGTTAGAGATGCTTAGGAAGTAGGGAGTGGGATTCAGATTACACTTTACAAAGTTGAAAAATGTAATGCAAGATCCAATCCCTACTTAGTTTTGGTGAAAATTGGGAAGTGGAGTCTGCATTACAATTTTTAACTTTTCAAAGTTTTAAATTATAAAGAGAGTTCCAATTCTTGTTAAGGACTTGGTAAGTAGGAAAGTGGATGTTTAGGTGCACTTTGAAACTTTACAAATGTGCAAATTGCATAAAAATATCTAGTTTATATTTGGGTCTTATAAAAGGGGTTTTAGGCCATTTTAAAGCTTTTAAAAAAAATTATGGATCTTCTCTAAGGAACAAGGTGTTTTGAGGTTTTTTGGCATAAAAATATCAATAGGAAACATTAGGCAAACTTGTAGAAATTAGTAAAAAAAAACTTTTTTTTCAAATGATACATGTAAAATGTGAAAACATTATTTATAATGTCAAGATTCTAGAACATCTTGTGGTTTAGAAAAAGAGCTAGTAGAAACAAAGTTATGATAAAAAAAAAAAGGAATCTGTGTAAATATTTGACATGCAAATAATTTTGAATGGTAAATATAAATAGAGTGAAAATAGATTCATTTGTTATTTTAATATTTTGAGAAAATATTTCTCTAAGATACTTTGTTTGAGAATAAAGAGTGACTGTGGTAAGGAGATGACAACTACAATGTGGAAGATGCATAGGGGCCATAGTGGGTGCAGTGCAGGTAAGGAAGCAATAATTTCAAATTATTGAAATTTTTTAATTGAAATTAAGCTAAATATATAAGATTTGATGGTAGGTAAAATATAGACATTGAAACTCACTGTAGGAAAATTTTAGGTAGAGTGGGGTACTAGGTAGGAAAAGATCATACCAATAAATGTCTAAGGCATTTATAGTAAATGGTAAAAAAGTGGTCACAAACTAAGAATAGAGCTGACCCTATTGACTCAGTTTGTGAGGAGAAAAATTAGGGGGTATGTAGTAGTGGGCTGATATAGTATTTTTAGAGATGGATAAATTCATAGTAGTGGATCGATATAGTTAGAAACAGGTAAATTATCGACATAGTACCCTCTGGTCGATGTAGTTCATACTATGTAGTTGATAAAATTTGATAAATGAGGTCAACTATAGATTAGAGGGTCAATGTAGTATGTTTAGAGCTATAAAAGGTTCAATTTAGTATCGAACATGATGATAGCATTTGGAAGAATGAGTTGAATGCATATCATAAAGATGATGTAGTATGGCAAGAACATGACATGGTTACTTTAATATTAAATAGGTTAATTATGTGGGAGAAAGGGAAAAATGAGAAAACTAGATCAAACAAGATGATGAAGTAGTTAATTTATAATTTTTTTAGAATATTTAAGAATGTATTTTATTATGATGACATCAAGATCTAATATATTCTCTATTATTTGATATTTTTAAGAGACACTAGAGATTTTGGCACCTGGTGGATGTATATTGGCTACTAGATTTATTAGAGGTCAGACATGGATAGAGCTCAATTGGTTACCTTGGGTTTTGGAGGAATTATTGATATGCAATGGATCCTATTGAGTGTTGGTCTTGTTTTCATGTTCATAGGAGCATGGGAATGATTGACCAATACTTTTTGATGGGAGATGGAAGGGGATACTATAGAGGTGGAAATAACCTTGGAGGATGTCCATGCATTTATTGGACTACCTATTTATGGGATTCCAATGATTTATGATACACTAAAGTTTGAGGATAAGAGATGAGCCTTTTCCCAATGGGTGACATGATCAGATAGGATCTATCCTTGGTTATGTGTCAATTTATTCAATTTTTATCTCATAGACATTTTGGATATCTATAAGTTCATGATAGGGTTTGTGAAAACATGAGTGTTGTGTCATAATTCAAATTTAAAGATATTATTATAGATAATAGCCTTATTTAAGTCTATTTTGGATTAGAGAGATTTATATTCTCTTAATTTTGTCATTTGGGTCAAACTCATAAATGACATGTATGGGATTATGACTCAAGGGTAGAAGATGATGGTCCCTATTATTTTTATGAGTGCATGGATATATGAAATATTCTTTGTGTATCTTCCATATGAGTTTCCCCATGTGTTTGATGATAGGTTACCTCAAGTTATTTGATGGAAGCAAGACCATGTTATATACACATAATATTTTCAAATTTTATGAATTATTGATGCTTTATATCTTACAAGAACCTATTGAGTCTCAATTTATCTAAGTAAACACCCTAAGGGGTACACCAATAAAGGGGTGGTTAGACAATTGGTATTTCACAGGATTTTTGTCCCTTACTACGACTTTCTATCAATCCAACCATCTCCTAAAAACGATTCCCCTAAGTTTTGCCTCCTATTTTCACCCTCATCTAGTAATTACATATTCATTATCCATTTCCCTAACCTAAAGCCCTTTTTTTCTAGTTTGCATGACTATGTTAGTCACATCGAACTTGCATTTTTATTGATAAAGCTTACTAAGAACTAAGTTGGCCATGGCCGACATAGTTCATTACCTAGTTAGTTTTTTTTTCAATTTCAATACTAGGTTGACTAAGTCAACCTTATCGGCCAAAACTTTTAGGGTTAAATTTACCTATATAAACACATCAATTTCACCATTCTTAGAGAGACAATAAAAGTTAATTATTCATTTATGCTTATTTAAAATTTTCTCTTCTAGCATTCTACTTGAAGAGTCTTAGCTTAGGGTTTCTACTTGGATAAGAATATATTCCTGTGGAGAAGTCTTAGATAATTTGGCCTGTATTAGTGATCCTTACAAACCATAATAGTCTCTTGTGAAGCACCTTTGGCCAAGGGAGTGATTTAGTCTCGATGGGTTCCTCTTCTAGGTAAGTATCCCTAACTTTGTTCCTCTCTTTAGTAGATAAAAGTAGTATAAGTAATGGATTTTGAATCATATTGCCCTCTTCATCCATTAGGTTTTTACCTATACATAGCTTAATTAGGATTCTCTTATACATTTTTCATTTTAGTGTTTATTACCCCCACTTTGTGCCATAATATTTGGTGAGCACTTGATTAAATTTTGCTTTACTTATTATTAGTATAGTGAATATGAAAATATAGGACCTAGTTATGACTATTATGTATTTTTTATTGATTGAAGGCTTTGGAACCCTCCCTAGTGATATTATTTATGGTAATATATCCATTTATTGGGTCTAAAGGATCCATATTGGTCATGACCCTAAGTATCTAATGGATCCCTAATCAAAAGTGTAATTAAGATTTATCTTCTCTCAACTAGGATTGATTTGTAGATATATTAAATTTTAAATTAGATACATTTTGGTGAACTTGACATGAAATCTAACCGTTACAAGTTTTATTTCATGCTTTCATTTATATCATTCTATTATTTTTCTATATTTGTGATACTATGTTGACCAGGCTGGTATAGTTTTATCTTCTGTGTGTAGTTTTAACACATGGTCATATCAAAATGACTATATTATTTCTATATAGGTCTTCACTAGATACAAGTTATTGGATCAGATATGTTTACACAATATTATTCTTTATTCCTAGATAAAAACTATGTAAAATAGGTTGAATTAGTCTTTCATTCATCATCCAGATAAAAAACTAAGTCGAATAGGTTGACTTAGTCTTCCAATCAGCATCTAGAATAATAAACTATGTTGAGTAGGTCAACTTAGTCTTCTTATCTTAACTTCAACACATAGGGTTTCACATAACTAGGTCGATCAAGTCAACTTAGTTTTCAAAAATTGAAAGTAACATTCAAGGCACTTCAGTAGAAAATTTGGAATCCTAATCATCTTCCAACCCACCAAGGTTCCTCTCTTTCTCTCTCTCTATCAATTTAGTTATTCATTATAGTTTTATTTTATGCAATTTTATAATTTTTAAAACTACAATTCTATATCAAACTAATTGACCTAGTCACCTTAGTTCCATATCCTATCTTCTGTCTAAAATACTAAATCAACATGGTCAAACATTTTTATTAAATATTCTTGCTTACATAGAATAGTAGTGACCCAATCAACACTATTATGTACTATTTGCATATAGTGTCATATGAACTAACTCTATACCATTGTTAATTTAGAATTAACAACTATTTGATAGTAATTAATTCACACTTTCATTTTTATTTATTTGCATTTTTAGAGTAGCTCACATAGTCTAATTAGGTGGTTCTTCAAAATTACCATTTAATTTCACTATTTTTCTCTTTTTGCATACACTACCAAATCGCACAATACTCAAAACACATTTAACATTTGTCTTCCCAATGCCTACCTACTTGGATTTCATCACTAAGGAGAAGTTGACTTGGTTTTTTGGCAAAATATAAACATGTGGTTAACCATTGGGAAAGCACCCGACACACTTATTGTTGTGGGATTGTGAATTGAGGGGGGTAGGCCCAAATACCAAGCCAATACTATTATCAACATAGATCCATTTCATCCTAAATGTCTTGAAACCATCCATAGATTGTTTTCTAGATCCCTATTTTCATCCAACTTCCCTATCACACTTAAAATAACAATTTATAATTATCTAACAACACTCATGATGACCACTTAATTAACATTTAATTTTTAGTTGGCTACTTTATCTCTAATTATTGTGTGTTTTATTGTAGAAACTTACATTCAACAACATGGGTACAAGGTTTTATGATGTGTGACCTAGATGGATCATTCTTATTGATCCACTTGTTTGTGTATTTACTTCCATTTCTTACTTTAATTACATTACAAAAACATTCCTTATTTTTATCAAATTATCATTCTATTAAACACTATCTCTTACAGACTATATTTTTCCCTGCTTGTAGTATTAAGTTAACTTGGTTGACCTTGTATCTTTATCAAACTATATTTCTCTCTATTTGTATTAATAAGTTGACCTAGTCAAATTTTTACTCTTCTTAGCTCCCTTTTTAGCAATACATAGTTGTCCCAATCAACTTTATATTTGATTGTTGACCTTGTTTTCCTATCTAGATGACTTAGTTATTTATTTCTCATTCCTTAGAATTTTATTAATTTCCTCAAAACATCATGAAATTCCCTATTAGAATATTCTTAGACAACTTAAATACATTTAGACACTATATGGGGTATTATTTTCTCCCTGTCTTTACCTCCCAAGAGAACCCTCACTCTTGGAGCACCTCTTACCCTCTTTCATCTATGGATTGTAACATGGTTCAAATCACACCTCAAGAAGAAGTATGTGGATTTGATCCTTTTTATACATATCATGATAATTATCATCTTCAATATCTTCAACATAATGTGGGAGAAATTAACACAAGTATATCCAAAAATCCCACTGGTAATCCATCTTCCAATAACCCTCCCCCTAATGCCAATTTGAGGAGTTCTCCTACAAATACCAAGTTAATAATTTATATGATTTAACTTATTACAAAATTCATATAATAAATTAACATAATTAAAACTTCTAACACCTCTTGAATGATTCAATTATAGTGTCATTTGATCAATATGTCTTATCAACCTCTAGTTCTCAATCATCAAGCCAATCCAAATTTTATTCCTCCACCTCTTAGAGATGCACCAGGAAATGTTTTTCCTCAAGATATTATGAATAAAAAATGATTCAACATATCCAAAATGAGTATTTAGCTACTTAAATCTTGTCTATTGATATTGGTAATATATCTCCAACTATCAAGTATGATGGGACTAAAGAACCTACATATTTTCTCAAAGAATTTGGCAATATTTATAAATAGTGGATCCAAACTAATACATTCACCACAACTAAAATTCTAGTTAAAATCTTCACTAGCAATGTTTTAAAATCATATAACCAAATTTCCCAACATTCCATTTGGCAACTTGAGGATCTGGTCAATCCTCTAGTTAAAGAGTTTCAATACAATAACCTTCCCAAAAATTACTTTAGCCATTTCATCAATGCTAAGAAATCTCCCACTCAATTAGCTCATGATTTTATCAAATGATGGAAATAACTAGCCCATAAGGTTGAGCATAAAATGACTTATGACAATTTGTTCAAACTCTTCATAACTTATTTAACATATTCAATTCAATATAAGGTTCAAACTTTTGCCCCTCAAATGCTTAATTAAGCTCTTGACCAAGCCAAATGTCAAGACTTCCTCATAAATTAATTATAACCTAATACCAAATTCCTTAAAGGATATTTTCAAAATTATACTAATACCATCACTGTAAATACTCCTCAAACCAAACTAGGAGTTGCCAAAGCCAACACTCCCCAATATTCTCACATACCATTAACTGTGTAATAAATGAAATAATTCTTACCACCCTGTAAACCCTTTACTTATCCTAATAATCATCCTAAATGGTATGACCCTAATCAATTTTTTTGGTTTCACACTAACATTGGTCATCCCATGAAAATTTTCAATATATTACTAAATTTACTATTTTATAAATAGTTGGTGATTCATTCAATCACAAATCCATGATTCAACTCTATCATCAAGAGTACAACACTGCTTCTCAAAAAATGACAAGCTCCCAAAGCTTCTTATAGTAACCAAAAATATTTTCTCACATCTAATCATCAATAATATACCAAGGATATTTGTGCTATTGATGCTGACTATGACCAATATTACAACAATTATCAATATGTTAATGCAACTAAGGTCAATTATCATCACAAACTAGCTAACAAAGATCCCATCACAAAACCTAAGAAATCATCTTTGGAAGAAAAATTTCTCAAAGACACTATAACCCTCACTTATATTTAGAAGACCATGAAGAACCACCCCTTTCTTTTAAATCCCCAAAAACTTCCATTCCTTCAAAATCTACCTTACCTTTTAAACCTCACACTGGTTCTTATTTTAAATCCCATTAAAACTTTCTCAAATAACTTAACTCCATGATTTGAGAGATTATTATTATGTAGTTATTTCATACTTACCCTTATCATCACAATTCACTCATACAACAACTACAAGAAATTTATGATCCGTCTCCTATAGATGAAGAAGCACCCTTTATTGAGCCTCAACCTACCAATGTGCATATCATTGAATCCATTTTTCTTTCTTCCAAAAAAACCATTGAATTTATTAAAGAAGACATGATTAATTATGAAATCCTTTTATGCATTGATGATCCACCCATATTCATTAAAATATCCATTAATACTACCCGTACTCATAAATCTTTAGTTGATTAAGGGTCCAATATTAATGTGACATCTTTGTGACTCATCCAACAACTTGGCTATAATAAGGATCATCTCAAGAAAACTTACCTCACCTATCATGGATTCGATAAAATGAATCATAAACCACTTGGATGTATTTGGCTTCCCCTAATAATTGGACCTAAGACCATTTTAACTAAACTTATGATCCTTTATTTGCACCTATCTTATAAGATACTCCTTAGTCTCCCTTGGACTCATAGAATGAGGGCCATCACTTCTTTTGGTAGCCAATGCATCAAATTCCTACATAATGGTAAATGATATAATCATGAGGTCAATCCCATCCCTTTGATTATTCAACTTACCAATCCAAAATCTCAATATCACATTCCTACCATCCCTACTATCAATAGTGCTCCCTTACCTAAATTCATCAACATCAATTTAGACTTACAGGTCACTCTTGTTGATTCAGATGATGATGAACCTAATGACTTGAAACATACTTGAAACACTACTAAGCTACATCTTTATATCTCATAGTGGTTTCCTCCCTCTTTATTACCTCGTGATTGCACTATTCCTCTCATTGATGAGATCACTAATTTTTCCCCTCCATACAATGCTCATTAACCTTCTTACCCAATATATTCCTTCACATGTAATTATTATGGAGTGGCCAAATTATTCCAATATCTTCTAATTATGTCTCCATGTAAGTTTACGAATCTCATAATTTCACCTTCTGAAACTCCCCTAAAATATCAAGCATGTACCATTTCTCCAACTTATGATGATAACTACGTCATGGCCCAAGCTCAATATCGAGACTTAGATGTTTAACATTATTATAAAACTTTAGATCAAATCCATGATTTTAATTAGGAGTTCACACAATTTATATATATTTTGAATTAGCTCCCAATAATCATGTACCTCCCATTAATTATCCACTTATTAATAATTTTTGGGTGGTCAAACAAATCCTACCTTTTAAACATTCATAAATTCTTGCATCTTCTCTACCACCTATATATCCCATCATTACTTATGATTCTTCTCCCATAAAATAAACTAATGATATATCATATGATCAACCTAATCATTCTACTCCTGAGATTACATTAGACTCCAAGGCCATAAATATCTAATAGATACATTTTGAATATGATCACCATGGTAATAAAATTATTTATCTTGAAATAGATGTTGATTATTATGGTCCTCTTCCCAATTTGCCTAGTGATGAGGATATTCTAGAATTACTTCACTCTCGAGAACCTCAACTTCTTCCGCAACATCACAAACTCAAGAACTTCAAAACCAAATCCCCCTATATCAATAACTTCATAGTTAACATCAACCTTAAATCTAATTTAATTTATTTTGGACCTAATGTACCATATCATTTCTAAGATGGAAATGTTATACTTATTAAATAAAATACTTACATCGAATATGGTATTCCATCATGCCCTCGACATATTATAGTTTCTCGTGAACTCACACCTACTGAACATGATAAATTTAGCTTAATTTTTGATAAATCTCATGAGACATTTCCTTGGTCCTAAGAAGACATGTCTAGTATAGACCCTATCATTATGGTTCACAATATCATCACTTATCCCGATACCAAACCTTTGTGCCAAAAGTAACAGAAATTTCCACTTGAAGTTTCCACCATATACCATAAAGAAATTATCATACTTTTTGATGATAAGTTTATCAAACCTATGGAGTACTATGAATGGGTTTCTAACATAGTCCATATTTATAAAAATTTCACCATAGTCATTTGCATTTTCATTTGTTTTTGTAATCTTAATCTTGCTTATCCCAAAGATAATTTTCCTCTACCTTGAATAGATGCCATTGTCGATTTCATAACTAGTTAGGAAATATTGTCTCTTATGGATGGTTTTTTGGGCTATAACCAAATTCAAATTACCCTTAAAGATAAACATAAGACAAATTTCACCATGAAATGGAACACTTGTTGCTATTTTAAAATGCCTTTGACCTCAAAAATATTAGAACTACCTATCAAAGGAAAAATACTCATATATTTCATGATATTATTCACAAAATTGTAGAAACCTATGTGGATAACCCCATTGATAAATCTAAATTTCACAAGACTAATATTTTTGATCTTACCATCATATTATATCATCTTCTTAATTACAAATTTAGACTAAATAGTTACAAATATGTTTTCAATGTCACATTTAGCAAACTATTAGGATTCTTAATTTCTCTCTACAACGTCAATGTTGAACTTGCCAAGATTAATGTTATCTTCAACATGCCCATCCCTCGATCCATTCCATGCATTCAAGCTTAGCTTAATAAATATGGGGAAATTTAATGATTCATCCCCACAATGGCTTATCATATCTATTCTCTTAGTTCTCTTCTTAAGTAAGGTACTTCTTTAGAATGGATGGATCCCTGTCAAAACGCATTTGATCATATGAAGGAGTAATTTCTTAACCCACCTACCCTTCATCCCCATTAAAATTATTTACCTTTGATCCTATATACCTCTTCCACACCCATATTATTTGGGGTAATTATTTCCCAACAAGATGATACTACAAGAGAATATGCCATCTACTATATCAGTTGAGGCCTTATTGATTATGAAAAATGATACAATTTTTTTTAATGTGATTGCCTCTCTATCTATTTTTCCACTAAATTTTTTTTACATTATATACTTTATCAAATCATTTATGTTATCATCCATTCTGATTCCTTTCATCATTTATTTTCTAATTCCTTTCTTCCTAGAGACATAATTGGCAAATGGATGGCCCTTCTCATGGAATTTGATCCCTGAATTATTTCTCAAAAACCTATCAAAGGAAAAATCATTACTGATCAACTTGCTATAGCTCCTATGTCATCTACTAACCACCTTCAATATAGTCTTCTTGATGACACTATTATCTATATTAAATGTCTCCAGCAAGCCATATCCCTTAAAGATTACTTCCATCACTTCATAATTGATCTTGAAGCAAGTAATCTTGATGAATATACTATCCACCTTGATACTACTAAACCAAAATTAGTTATCAAATAAATTATTTAATTTAATGTTGATTTACATGAGGATACTTGGACCATTCATCTTGATGGAACTAAATGCCTTTAAAGAGATTGGATAGGTTGTATCCTTATGATCCCTCTTATAAAAATCATCCCATTAGGTTTTTGCTTAACATTCAATATCACTAACAACATGGCTAGGTAAGAAGCTTTAATCTTAGGTGTGAGAGTTACCCTTGATTTAGATATCTAATACCTAAATGATTTAGGTGATTCCCAACTAATTTTCCACCAAGTCAATGGTGATTACCAATGTAAAAGTAATAATCTCATCTCTTATCATCAAATTGAAAATACTCTCACCAAATATTTCATTTCTTTCACCATATAGCCTATACTTTGAGATCTAAATTCTATTATCGATTCCATTGCTTCTTCAGTATCTCTTTTTTATCTACACCAAGTTCTTAATAATCCCACTTTTATTATCCAAATAAGAAAATCTCCATCTTATATTCAACCACAAGTTTCACTTATCTACCACATTGAGGATGTCATCATTAGACAAAGATTATGGTATAAATACATCATTCAATTTATAGAACACCAAACTTATTCTCCTAATATCAATTACCATGAAAAGACTTGCATTCACAAACAAGATTTTAATTATGTATTTTGATATAACATCCTATATTATTTAAAAGCTAAAGGTACTTTACTCTACTGTGTTATGAAATATGAGGTTCCTCCTCTTCCTGAACAAGCACATGGGGGAATTTATTGTGGACACTGAAGTAGACATGCTACAACCTAAAAATGCTTATATATGGGATACTTTTGGCCTACTCTTAGAAAGGATGACATTGAATTTTCTAAAAAGTGTACTCCTTGCTAGCTTCATGAGAATTTAATTCATTCACCTCCAGTCAAGCTTCAAAATTTAGAATATTTGTGGCCATTCTCGATGTGGGGATTAGATTTCATGGGAAAATTACCTCACTCTCAAGATGGGCATGTCTTTATAATCATAGGCATAAAATATTTTACCAAATGGGTCGATGTTATTCCCCTCATTAATTTCATCAGTACCACTATCTCTAAATTCATCCTTAATCAAATCATTTATCACGTTGGTGTACCTCATACTATAATTTTAAATAATGGTGTTAACTTTAAAAATAAATATGTCAAATAGCTCTGTGCTAAATTTAAAATCAATCATAAATTCTCCACACCCTGTCATCCACAATGGAATAGCCAAGCTAAGGCCACCAACAAAATTCTTAATAAAATTATCCAAAAGATAATTTGTGAAACCCACATAGATTGGTACCTTCATCTCTACCCTATTCTTTGGGCCTATCTCACTAGCATACACACTACCACTAGGGTAATGTCATTATCTCTAGTCTATGGTTTTAAATTAGTCCTCCCATTAGAAGTTGAGATTTTAGCTCTATGTTTATCTCTTCATGGTAGCATACACAATGAATAATTACATGAATCTTACCTTCATGATCTTGATCTCCTTGATGAGTACCATCTTTCTACTTTACAACACAATCATCAATACAAGTCCCTTATTGCCAAATAACATAAAAAATGAGTAAAAGTTTGCATATTTAATGTTGGTGATCTTGTTCTTAAATTAGACCACTCATGACAAATAAGGCAAAGATGCCCAAAAATTCTAGGGCGCTTATTTAGTCAAAGATATTCTTAGTCCATGTACCTATCACCTTCAAACCAATGATAACCATATTTTCAAAGAACCCAGTAATGCATAATTCCTCAAGAAGTATTTTTCCTAAACACTTCCATTCTTTTTCATAAATTTTATATGCTATCTATCTAACAATTTTTTAGGATACTTACATGATTCTCACCCTCTACAATAGTTCTTTATTTTTACAAACCTTATTCCTCCATTTTGGTATTTTGGTTTCCTTTTTTATCATGAGTTAAATTATAAAACCATAGATAGGACTTGGTCTTCCTCATGATTTCCTCCTCTTTATTTTCTCACTTTCTAGATACTTTTTGGCACTCCTTCAGTTTTTATTTATGAGTTACAATGTAAGACCATAGATAGGACCTAGCCTTTCTCACAAACACCATATTTTTATTATTTATTTATTCTTCACATTCTTTTGGCACCCATTGAGTTTTTATTTTATGAGTTTCAATGTAAGACCATGGATGGAACCTAACCTTCCTCATAAAATCACCATCTCTTCACTCCTTGTATAGAATGTGTTTTGCACTAGTTATAAGTTTTGGATCTTTGTTTTCAACTTCAAATTTTGCTTCTTTTGATAGATGAAATCTGCATAACAACCTATATTATCATGTTTTACTATATTTACCTCATTCTTATGATAAGGAATCACACTTTTCTATCATTGTATCCCTTGTTTTCCCTTTGTCACATTTTTTTCGATTTGAAGTAATTCAAATTGTTTCATGTTTCCTTCCTCTCTATTGCCTATCCTTTCACTCCACATTGGATAACACAAGGTCAAAGTCAAGATAGCACTTTTATTTCACCTAACCTCATGAGACTCTTAGACACCATGCTATATCATTTATCTCTCTTAGAAACCTAGTCCCAAGTATTCAAATGAAAGTCATCTTTAGCACCCATGTTTCATTTTCTAAATACGTATGGAGGAGAAATAGAAAAAGACATCAAGAATGTTAAAATCTAAAAAATTTGAAATAAAAGGAAATAATATAAAAAAGGCAACATATAAATCTCAAAAGTCAAAATCACACCAAAATATTTGACTACAAATACATCTCTTATATCCAATAAAAACTCAAACTCCATAGTTGGCCTCATAATAGAGCTGAGGTCCATTAGGGTATGATAGGCTAGTAGATCAGAATAGGAGAATTTGATAAACTCTATGGTGATACCTAATTTTTTATGCAAGTACCTAATTTTCATATTAGATCAATGACTCTATAAGGGGTCTTGAGGAACAGTGAACACATTATGGGAGGGTAGGTCCATTTTACTTTTCATGTATATACCCTTCATGGGATGATCTATGTTGGTAGAATAATGTAGATTATGAATTTGTGTAGGATATTTTTCTTATATTCATACAATATGGACTTATTTTGTCATTTTATAATCTATTTTATCTTATCTTCATGACTTGTAACAGGCTAGAATATGAAGAGACTCCACTTTTTGTTCTAAGTATGAGAAGAATATGAATAATCATAGATTGGAAATGTCTATATATAAGTTTTTTTATAAAAAGATGGGGGTTCCATTTTTAGAAGAGATAAATAGAGACTATCTGGTTATGGTTTCTTGTGTGATTTCTTATTATGTTCCTTGCCTACATTCTTATGTGTAATGTATTGGTTAATTTTTGTCTAAACTATTTTGAATGCATTATTTTAGTCTATGGAATAATATTTATTCTTGATTCCTCAATAACATAGGATAATTAATGATTCTTATGTTTTTTTCATCTAAATTCTTATCTTTATATGATAAACTATTTTATGCACATGAATTATCTCATAGCTATCCTCATCCTTAGTGTGTTTTCATGCTTTATGAACCTTTGCTAGCAATGGCATAGGGAGCATGGAACCTATTTTTGGAGGAAATTATGCTAATATGGTTACTAAGGTAGAGAGATATTAAGGCATGGTTGGACCAAAGGATATGTAATTTTTTAGAAGAAGAATAAAAAATGACTGGTCTTACCATTTAGGAGATCATTTGAGAGCATATTTATGGATATATTTACAAAAAAAAATAGTGTGAGTTTCCTAAATTTCTATCTAATTGGTTAGCATGATTGGAATATTATTGTTTTAAACCAAGGATGGAAGAAATTATAATTTGTACTAAAGAAAAGATAGATTAGTTCCATAAATTAGAAAATACCTAGACAAGAACAATAGATCATTGGGTTACTATTATAGTAGATGGATATATAAATGAATTTGTAGTACAAAGATACAAATATTTTAAATTTGTAAAGGATTTATTCATTAGAGGAATTCGAAGGGAAATTTTATAGTGACTACCTATCCTAGTGAAGATGTTGGTTGTGAATAAGGCCATGGTGTGTACTCCATCTAATATGGTGTAGTCATTTCAAGTGTTTAGGTGTGTGAGACATGATAGTGTGTGATGATTAGATGAGTAGTTAAGTATTAACCCTAACTCTAGAATGGAGATGTGAGGTAAAATGAGTCAAAATAAGAGTCTATATTTATAACATGAGTTGCAATAATAAAATAGATGGAGTAGATAAAAAAATACCCAAGTAGATGTGAGTAGAGTTAAGAGTAGTAATAAAATAGTTGATTAATGAGTAAGAAGAAGTGATTAATGATAATGAGGGATGAATAAATAAGTACAAATAAATATGAGATTAAATAAGAAGATGAATGATGGTAGAAATAAATAAGTGATGAAGAATGAAAGGAAGAAGAGATGTTCGAAGATGAAGATGAGAATAGTGTAGAGGTAGATCAGTTAGATGATAGATGTAGTGCATAACTAAAAGAATGGGTATTACCAAAATAAGGACATTAATTACTAATTAAATAAAAATGAAAATTTGTAGAGTAATCATAGTTTCAATCTTGGAAGGAGAAGTCATAGGAAAGAATCATACACTAGAAGAGTACATATCCCCATAACCTAATTTTCTATATTAAAAATTTTCAACTAGAAGGATAAGTAAATAATAGTTAGGAAGGTTTATTTTCAAAACAAGTGCATTGATGGGGTACTAAAATTAAAATCACCTCAATTTGTAAGGATTTAAAGGCCACAGGGTTCATTGAAACCAAGAAGAGAAAAGTAACAACTATAGAAAAATAGAGTGCACAGACAAACTCACCTAGTGTGTAGGTGATTATTCTTAGTGCACAAGTAACATCACACAGAACATAACCTCCCACTATAATAGTTTCATAATATATTACCTTGACACCATTTTATTATATGGTTGTTTTAGGATCATTTATCAATATAATGACATATGATGGGTATGTGGACCTTGAGTAATACTACTAATATGTGAGATGAGATGGTGAGCTAAGGGTATTACCAATGAGTTTTAAAATAAGTATGAATTAATTAGGGAATTTAATGGAAGATCACTTGTATTTATATATTGTAAAGATATCACTCAGGAAAATATATAGTAGGTTAAGGAGTGATTCATAATAGAATTTAAAATCAAGAAATGTACAAGTCAAACTATTCAAGACCTAAAAGAGATTAGGTAGAAGTCAGGAGAATTAGTATGTGATTGTGATCCAAGTTTTCATACGTTATTAATAAGGTGGATTTTACCTTATAATATCAAGATAAAGTTGCATGGTTTGTCGAAGGACTACATCTAGGATTAGGTTTGTTAAAGTGTAATCCCAATATACTACTAAGGTAGATTCTAGATCTATTGCTCTTCAGGTGGAGCAAATTAAATATTATGGATAATCTCCCATAATGGCTTATAAGATTGAAAATACATTATAATATTTTATGGAGAGGATATAAAAATATCATGAAGTAGATAAACCTAAACTAAGTCTATGGTGCATGGAGTGTGGGAAAGAAGGACAACACAAGAATGATTATCCTAAAATAAAGATAGAATTTTGTTAAATATATAGAGTAGTAGGGCATGAAAAAATACAATGCCATTTCCCATAATACTATGTCAAAATCCCATAAAGTTTGTATTATAATTTTAATAAATTACATAATCATGATGAAAATAATTATATGGATTTGTAGGAGCTTGAAGAAGATATCATAAATAATGTATTCATCATCACTTTATAATAAGTTCCCTTAGTCAATCAAATAATTATAGGCCTAAAGGTTGATAAGGGTTGTATGAACCAAGTAGGTCCATAATGGATTCCTAGTTAGCCTCAGTACTAGCCTAAAGGTCTGACCAGATAGACCCCTCCTTTGTCGGGTTGGACACCACCATCACCATAATACTAGTATTCAACACTTGGAATCTGATAATGATGTAGTATTAGTAAACTAATTAGACTCCACTAGTTTCATAGCAATAATTTGGGATTGGAGATAATACCCAAAAACATCAACATTGGAATATAACACAATAACAAGGAGGTTATAGAGGAGGTTATGAGTCAAATAGAGGAGGATCTAAGGGAATATATAGAGGGGGTTATCAAGGTGGTAGAGGAAATAATTATCAATACACTCCTTTTTAATGTTACTTATGTGGAGAGTAAAACCATATTCAATGCAATTGCCTTTTGAATATCCAAAGACAATCTTATTACACATATTGTAGGGTATATAAGCAACACAAGATAAAATACTATCTTGTTTTGGAAAAGCAAAGAAAGGAAAAGGCCTTAAGAAATTTTAACATGGTGAATACCTATCCTAAGGATGATGTATTTTTGAATGCCTTTATAATACACCAACATGTAAAGAGAAGATTGCCTCCTCTCAAAATGCCTCAGGATTAGGGAATCTAGAAAGCAAAATAGGACAAAGACCTAAACCTAACTATAGAAAATGGGTTGATGTATGAAGTTGTGTGTATGTTGAATAATATACAATACCAAGGATAAACTGAAAGAGATGTTACAATAATAGATGCTCAAATGTATTTCTAGATTGTGCACATTATGCACTAGGATGGAGTTGTTACTACACACATAGATTTACTAAAGCTACTAAGTACACTGCATAATGAAGACATTTCTTAGAACATTACAAACTTGATACATTATTTACTAGAGTGTGTATAATAAGGGAAACAAAATACAAAAAATTTATTTGGTATGTAAAACAAAATCCATGGGATATAGATGCACAAATTGACATTGAAGTTGTAGGATATGAAATTCTAAATGTTGTCTTTGATTTTGGTAGCATGGTTAACATGATCTTCAGGTCTACATGGGAGGTGATTGGATGTCATGTTCTCATTTATAGCCTAGTGATTTTGAGCGTAATAGATTATGGAAGAGTTGAACCCATTAGTTGATTAGAAGACATTGAGATCATAGTTATATAATTGATTCTGTGAGGTGACTTTGAATTCATCTATATGAAGACAACAATAACTCATTACCCTATGTTTATTAGCAAGAAGTGGGCATATGATGGTTAGATGACTATCAATACTATGAAAAATCAATTAGAGGCACATTAGGGAGATAATATTTTAGTCATTCCTTTACATAAGGCACACAGACCCTACATCATTCCAATTGAACAAGACTCTCCTTATGTTGCACAAAAAACTAGTTTGATGAAGGTAAACTCTAAGGAGATCCCAAAATATCTACATGAAATTGAGTTAAATTTCTTGTATGAGATTAATAAACCTTACGAAAATATTTACTCACTCAATAGTTGAATACATATAAATAATGGAACATTAAACCAATAATTACTAAGCCATTTGTACCTCATTTTGTCATATAAGATTGTGCATCCATGTCTAATAAATCATCTACTCATTTAGAAAATTATTTTCTTTATGAAGAAAATGATCATATGCAATATTATATAGAGCTGACCAAATAAGGCACCTTTCCTTTGGAAATAGATTCATCTATAAGCAAAGATTTAGATATGCATCTAATCAACTAGGCTGATGGTGATCATGAACTCTAACCTATCAGAATGGTCTTTGCCATGGAAATATAACTTCCTTCATACTATATGACCAAGGATATCAATCAATTCATTATATGCCAAAAATTTCATGTACCTACGATCAATCAGTGGGTTATTCCCTTGAATTATGATTTTAAGGGAGTTGTAGTAATATGGTGGATAATTCATAGAGATGATCAACTCAATTGGGATGATGCGTGTAAACTTATGATTAGGAAATTTTAACTACCATAGGTAATCAAAAGTAATTGGCCTTAATTTTAGGAAGGTGAGTGCCCTAATATTCATATACATAAATGTGTTGATGTTTGGACTAAATAATGTGTGGCACCTAGGTATTGGGTTCATATCTTTCATTACACACTTGACCCTTTACCATCAGCTTGGTATATGCATCAAGAATACATGAGAGAAAAAAAATTAGGAATAGGTGCATAGAGACTTCATACAAATTTTTGTGTTTGAAGATGAGAATCCTATGGTTCATAATGTGTTGCTCAAAATCAAACATTTCCAATGCCATGGGTGTGCATATAATTTAATAACCATGATAGAATCTACTTGCAGAAGGATGTAGCTTCTAACCTAAATACAACACTAAAAATATATATTGATTCCAAGATAGAAGTAAAATATCTTATGTAGTTATGCCATCAAATACAAAATGCAGAGGAGGAAATTAAAGGTTTAGCTACTAATGGTGATATCAATCTGATTGATTTTTTTGAACCTGAACGGCCAATAGAACCATTAAAGGATCTAGTTATAGAATCCATTGAAGAAGAAAAGTTGAACAACATACAAATTCTAGAGAAGGAAGAATAAATAATGCTTCAAGAATTTGTTTCTAAGGAAAAATTAAATATTTATCAACAAATATTCAAAATCATGTGAAAAATATTAAAAGTGAGGAGATTCCTAAACTAGAACATAGAGGTGGCTATTGAATTGAATTAAAATTTTGAGAAGCTATGCAACTCCTATGAGATTATGAAGATGTGTTTATCAAAAACATTTTAAAATTAATATGAGTAGATTATTCCATAGGTGAAATTCATATTGAGCTCAAGGAGTGCAAACAACCCATAAAAAAAGCCATACAAGTTGAATCTAAACATGAAGTTGAAAGTGAAGATTGAGTCGGATAGAATGTAGGAAGCAGGTATAATCTATCACATAAAGAAGGCATATTAGGTTAGTCACATGGTAGTGTAGCCTAATAAAATAAGGTAAATTAAAGTATTTTGTGATGATCAACTTTTGAATGATGCATGTGTGAATTATCCATTTCTAAGTCCCTTCATAAATGAAGTTTTAGAATTTGTTGTAGGTCGTGAAGTTTACTCTTTCATAAATGGGTTCAGTGGATATCATTAAATACCCATCATATAAGAAGATAGAGTCAAAATTATTTTTTTCATAGAATGGGGATCCTTTGCATACAAGGTAATGCCTTTTGACCTTAAGAACACACCTACAAGTTTTCTAGAGTAGTGGTGACTATCATTAAGGATTTCATTCATAACTTCCTGGAAGCATATCTAGATGATTGGATAGTCTTCTCTTTGTTTAAATATCACTTGTCCAAGTTGTGCCTCATGCTATAATGATATCGAGCTCTTTACATTGCCTTAAATTTGAAAAATTGGTTATTTTTTACACCTTTTGGTTTCCTACTAGGTCATGTGGTGTGAAATGAAGGGATTTTAGTAGACCAAGCCAAAATTTTAGTCATTCTTAGTATGCCCCCACCATTCAAATCCATAAAATTATGATCTTTTCTTAGCCACCTAAGATACTATCAAAAGTTTATAAAAGAATATATGACCATTTCGTCCCCATTAGAGTATTTTCTATACAAAGGTATCAAGTTTATTTGAACTTCCAAGTGTCAAACAACATTCATATAACTAAAGCAAAAATTTGTCACATGCCTATTCTCATATATCCAAATTGGATTAAGCCCTTTCATATGCACATTGATGCTTCTGGTATCATAGTTGGTGTTGTACTTGTGCATCTAGAAGATGGTAGACTGGACCACCCCATGCATTTTTCAAACTGAAAGTTGTCTAACACAAAAATTAAATATGATAACTAAAAGGAAAACATTGGATATAGTGTTCACACTACAAAAATTTTAAGATTATCTTCTTAAAACACTAATTGAAGTTTTCATGGATCATCAAGCTCTATGCTAACTCATTGATAAGCCTATTCTTGAAGGATGAATTTAAATATGTTTGATGTTCTTTCAATAATTTTAATTTTTCATCAATGTCAAGGTAGGCAAAGAAAATGTTGGTCTAGACCATCTCAGTCACATCATGAATGCAGAAGAGCTAGAATAACTATAATGATATTCTCGTGATGCCCATATATTTTGATTTTTTTTAATTCATAAGAATTTTGAAGTAATTGTTAATTTTGTAGAATAAAGGGTATTCCCTATGCACTACCAAAAAAGAGACAAGAAGTGATTAATCACTAGAGTCTTGCCATATACTATTATAAATGGGCTCTTATATCATTTGGGGAAGTAATAAGTACTACATAGGGTAGTTTTAGAGCATGAATGCCTATATCTCTTACAAGAATCACACCAAGGAATAGTAAGAGGTCATTTTTTAGAGAAGCTACTACACAAAAACTATTATAGAGTGGATTATGGTGGTCAAAACATTTTAATAATGCCTATAGATTAACACAACATTATGATGTATGTCAAGGAATGGGAAAGCCACACTAAAAATATAAAATGCCTTTATAGCCTTTGTTAGCTGAACAATAATTTGAACAATGAGGTATCAATTTTTTAGGACCTATCAATCCATCAAGTAAATGTAAAAAATCTTGGCGTATTATCAGTACAACTAATTACTTTACAAAATGGGTTGAAGATGATGTAACTCCTAGTTGTGGGGAGAAGGATACAACAAAGTTTCTTTATGAGAATATTATCACATGGTTTATATGCCCCATCAAGCTTATCAATGATCGAGGGACATAATTCATGAATAATAATATAAAATCTCTTACTAAATAATTCATGATTTCCCATCATAAAATTACTATGTACCATCCACAAGCTAATGGAAAAGTTGAGGCTTCTAATAAATTGTTGGGAAAAATATTGACAAAGATCTATGATGTCAAGAGGGATGATTGGTAAGATCGTATTCTTATGATTATTTGGGATTATTGAATGTACTATAAAAAGGTTATAGGTTTTACTCCATTTCAACTAGTCTATGTACTTGAAGTAGTAATGCCTATGGAATACTTGGTACCCAATCTACACATTGTAATGGTTATGAGACCAGGGGATAGTGAATCTCTCAAAAAAAGGCTTCTTGAATTGAATAGGATGGATGAGTATTGACAAAGATCATCTTAGATGTAGGAAGTTCATAAGTAGAGATAAAAAGCATGGAATGATAGGAACCTGTGACATAAGGAATTTCACAAAGATCAACCAGTTTTGTTATATGATATTCACTTCAAAGCATTTCTAAGCAAATTATAGATTAGATGGAAAGTGGCTTATACTATACATGAAATATCACAATAAAGAATGATTGTTTTGAGAGATATGTTAGATGTACAATCACTAATATGGTAGGGTGAATCAATGATGCAAGATATTTAAAACATTAATTTGTAATCCTTTCAAACTCTTAATCAATGACCACACACATTCATAAAGCATACAAGATGTTCATAAAAATGAATAATCAAGATGATGCAAGATCACACACATAACATAGGATCTACGTGAAAAAACCTCTTAGTGAATAAAAACCACTCTCAAGCCTACAAACACATAGACTACTTGTATTATAAGAAGGTCACAAACATGGGACCTTTTAGTGAAGTACCCACTTCATAAGGAGTACCCACCCCTAAGTATGAATAAGCACCCACTTTTTATAGATGTTGAGCACCCACACAACACCTATGAAATAAAATACTCTATAAATTTGATTGCATTTTAATATAATTGGAGAAACAATGTATAACATCTCTCTTTCACACTCTTCACACACACTCAAACCTTGTTCATACAAGCAATGCATCTAAAAACCCTTTTGGATCACTCTAGGCTTCTTCAATCATCCTTAATCTACTCTATACTTCACTCCATCCATTTATCACTCTCCCTTTGATCTCTTTCTTTCATCTATATCTTCTTCTCTCTTAACACATTCACTTCCAAGTCTAGAAACCATTGCCTTGGGCTCTAATATTTATTGAGTCTTTATGAATATTATATTTTTGGTAAACCATAATACTTAACTTAACATTTAAGACTTATATCACACTAAAACATATCTCAAATCCATCCTCATAGGTCAGCCATAACATCCATGGGTCACACTTAAGTAGCCACACCTTTCAATTAGGAATTAGTAGCCCTTATAGGACTCATGAAGACCTATTCACCCATTTATCACTTCATCAAGAAAATTAAGAACATAAGATCACTTAAAAATACCTGGGTCCACTCCATATGACTTTTAAGACATCTCTAAATGATTACTTTTGTCAAAACACTCTTCTGCTAAATCACAAATTTCTTAAACATAATTCCATACATAGAAACACCATGAATGAACAAAAAATCAAAATTTGAAGCTCCATAAATTTGATTGTACAAACATTCAAACCTTCTAACTAGATTTTATAGATGTGACTTGAAGTCCTTTACAACTTTTATTTGTTAATATATCAATAAATTCATCCTAGATCAAAAGATATAGCTCCAAAACTGCACACTAGTTTTCCCTCATCAATTTGAATATTCAAATTCCAATGGTCACTAAGCAAATGTTAAACATCAAACACTTTGACCTCATCTCATGTTCCATGGAAAATTTGACTAATTACACACCATCAATGTCCTTGTATTAGTCTATTATTTATTTTGCAACACTCATTATTGATCTAAGATTCTCTCTTCTATGATTGTGCCACTTGGTATCTCTGCTTGCCTTCTGCATACCCTACACCTTTTAGTTACATGCTTGCACCACTTGGTAACTCCACATGATGTGTTGACTTATTAACATAATATTCTCCATCAATATCCAGTTGTATGAACACTAGTACATTATTAGATCATTATTTGGTCAATTTAAGTGCTTATTATTGATCTTAGATCCAATTTAATTCTCATTATTAGATCTGTTTAGACTATTTGATCCTAGACTTCAACATCATTAAACTTGATAGTCTCTGGCCCATCATAGTCTATAAGAGAAAATTTGAAGGTTTATAACTTGATCTATAAAACACTTCAAGAGTCCAAATATTTAGGTTACTTTCTTGGCACTGTAGACAACATCTCCATGAAAACATTTGACCACTTTTTATTTTTTGAGTAC
The DNA here is from genome assembly GCA_037957365.1 of Torreya grandis. Lineage (NCBI taxonomy): Eukaryota > Viridiplantae > Streptophyta > Pinopsida > Cupressales > Taxaceae > Torreya > Torreya grandis. The sequence continues at coordinate 1,070,782 of JARHVA010000848.1, read as the reverse complement.
CTAGAATAAATACAAAAACTTATTGGTTCATTCATATCTGCATGACATGCATTGATGGTCTAGATTCTCTTAAGCTAGAACATGCATGTTTCTCTTTCTAAATGATCAACTGACACACCAAAACTTCACCAAGACATTTATGTATGCCTTACAACTTCTTATTTATCCTTATAGACCTAAAATATTCCATATCTCTCCAAGATATCAAAAATAAATTATTTGTCATTCCTTGCACTAGAAACATATGCTTTATTTGACATCAATGACAACCTAAGGCATCAATGACCATGATCAACAATCCCTTCCTTTGTCATTGATGGAAAAACACCCTTAGAATGAATTCTTACTCATTTTAACTTCTTCATTCTCATCTTTCTTCCCCTTTGACATTAATGACAAAGGGTATTTTTATCAACATGTCAACAATCATTCCTCAACATCATATGTGAATTCAAATACTATTTAATATGCTTAGGAAACATACATAATATGAAGCATATGAATAAATTTCTCCCCCTTTAACATGCACCAATCTAAACTTAGACTTCTCTAATCCTTAGACCTACCAAACTACTCATAAAGCTTAGAAATCTCCCCCTAACATCATGTTCCATCTTATGCCATCTGTTCTTTGACATATATCAATCTCAACTTGGGATTTTATTATCCTTGTACCTATCTACCTATATAACTCACAAGATCTTTTTACTCATGCATAAATATTCCATACCTTGTAAAATTACATGACTTGGTTTAATCAAGTGATCATATCAATCTTCTTGAATTCACAACTATAGTAGACATCTTCATACTTCTATCATGACTAAAGCATCTTCACATATGCCCCCTTCACATCATGCACATCTTATTCAAGCCACACAAAATAGCTAAGTTAGCTCCCCCTTATCCAAACACATCTTTAAATGATATTCTATTCCTATAATTACTTATCATTATCTTGACTAATTAATCTATTTCTTAACCTTTGCTTTCAAGCTCTGTACTGATTGACAATTTGGTCATTACCTAGAGCATACACACTTGATTCCACACATTAAATATGTCTCCTAATAAGAATATGTAGAGAAACCCACTTTTCATAAAGAGACTAAATATCCTAAAACTAAAGAGACTCCCATATCTCTATGCTCTTACTTGACTTGTAATCCTTACTCATCTTCAGATTGACTTTGAACGAGTTCTCAACCTTAGTCTTTTCTTTTATCTTAAGATCCTACTTGATTTCCTTATCCATTTGGGTAGATAAGGCTTGTTCTTTGATACTTGAATTTTTTCCCTATTTTATCATGGTAGATAATTAATTTTGAGCATATTTTTCATTGACCTACTTAGGCTTCCATTCAATATGACTCCTCTTTATAATAGGATTGATAATTTTTGAAGCAAAATACTGATCATTCTTGTAGAACCTTGATATGTGACCTATCTTATGACATTTGAAATAAATGAGGTTTCCCAAATTGTACATACCTTTTAATATTTAAGTTTCATGGTTATTTACTTGATCATTTGGTCCCCTGATGAAGATATTACAAAACTTTGTAATATGACCAAATCCTTGACACTTGTAGTAAAATATGTCATTCTTTCCTTGTGAACTTGTTGACTATCTTGAGTGATGATGTTCTTCATTCTTACCATTTTATTTCTCATAATTCCATAAAAATTCATTCCTTGAGGATCTTTTACAATTTTTTGATCTATGACAAAACTAATTTCAAGAGTAACAATAACCCTTGAAAGTTGCATACCTTAAAGCATTTGGTTGTTTGATCTGATTTGTCTTCATTATACCAATACCTTCATTCCTTGACTGATGATTTATCTTCAAAGTCTAATTTTCCTTATTGGTAGCATCCTTTATGTTGTCTTTGGTTACATGTTTTTGTTTTTCTTTATTTCCAAGACCAGCTCTATCACTTGCATGTTTTTGACTACTCAAAATATTGTCAAGATCATTTGAGCTCTTTTGAAACTTCATAAATGAATTTAACTTACAATATGTCTTGTATAACTTAGCTTTCAATTAATTATTTTCAGTCACATACCTTGAATGCTCATCTTAGTTAGATTTTAGGCTTGTAGATAGGATTTTCAATTTACCACTAAGATTCTTGACTATATCTTCATGAATCTTGGAGTCTTCATTCATTCTTCTGTCAAACACAATGAATTGTTCTTCATAGTCCTTGATTTTTGACATGATCTCTTTGTTCTTTTTCTTCTCAATCTTTAGATCTTGAAGAGCATTAATCAATTCATATTTATTATCTAAATCATCAACTATATCTTTTCCAATAGTATGATCTAGCTTTATATGAAAAGACTCTATCTTTGATTGATGCATGATACACTATTCAACCTTACTCTTTAATTATTCATTAAGAGTAAAAACCTAAGTTTCAATTTGTCATAAATCTCAACATTCTCCTTTACTTTATTACTCAACCTTCCTTCAAATATTCTAATTTGTTCCTCATAGGATTTGATCAAGGAATATTGTTTCCTATTCTTTTCTTGTAGTATCTTCATTTCTTCCATAGTATTTAGATATTTGTATTCAAGAGTGACTTTCTCATCTTCATCCTCTTAGATATCTCTACCAAATAAATCTATGCTTAAATAAAATTCACCTTCATCATCACTAAAAGACATGAACAATGTCTCCATGTCTTCATTAACAAAAGAATCATCACTGTCAGATATGTTTAATTCTTCTATAGATGATTTACTATCTTCTTCATGGTAAAGGCTCTTACTACTTTTTTATGATTCCTTATTTCTATTTTTCTTACTGAAGAAATTTTTATACTTGCTAGGACCCTAATATTTCTTATGTTCATCCTCATGAGATTCCTTATGTGCATTTTTGAGTTCAAACTTGTCTCTGCATAGTCATGTAGCTATAAAATGACCAAATTTATCACATTAAAACATTTGAAAGAAATTTTTCCTTCATACTTACCTAATCATACATTCAATTTTTTTTTAATCATGGATTCAAGTTGATATTCACTAATATTAAAATATTCAAGACTTAGATTGTTATTTTTAAATTTATCTCCTTGATCACCTTGAAGGTTGATTCCTTCTTAGGATGTCTATCCTCATCAACTTTCATCTCATAGGTAGTAAGGATGCCAGGTAGTACATCCATATTTAACTGAGTGAGATCATGACTTTCTTATATAGTAAAAACCTTTGAATCAAATTTTATTATAAGAGTTCTCATTACCTTCTATACTATAGTAGATTCATCAATCACCTCTCCAAGACCTCTGATCATGTTTACTACCTCATCAACTCTTAGAAGATAGGATGCCACAATATCTTCTTCATTCATTTTGAGACCTTCAAATTGTTATTAGTAGGTCTACAACTTAGCTATTTTTACCTTTGATTCCCTTTCATAAATAGTATATAATTTGACCCAAATTTCCTTGGTAGACTTGTAATAGATCACTTTGGTGAACTCAGACTCAAATAAACCACAAATAATAACACTCATAGCTTTAGAATTATTATCACTCAACTTCTTGTCAACAACATTAGTTAGAGGAGTAGTTGGTGTAGTTTAACCATCCATGATAGATTGCCAAATATCAAACCCTAGTGACATGATGTATGTCCTCATCTTTGTACTCCAAAAAACATAATTTGACCCATTGAGAAATAGTGATTATTTTGTAGAGAAACCCTGCATCTATTGACTTGCTATAATATACTTTGGATCACCTTCAAGTGGTTGAACATATATTGAAGGTCTTGATCTGATACCAATTTTTAGAGGTATAATCAATAGAGGGGGTGAATCAGTGATGCACGATATTTGAAAGTTTAATTTTTAATCCTTTCAAACTCCCAATTAATGACCACAAACATTCATAAATCATATTATATGTTCATAACAATGAATAAATAAGATGATGCAAGATCACACACATAACACAAGATCTACATGGGAAACCCTCTTAGGGAATAAAACTCATTCTCAATCTTTCAAACACATGGATTACTTGTCCTATAAGATGATCACAAACATGAGACCTTTTAGTGAAGCACCCAATTCACAAGGATCACCCACCCATAAGTATGAAAAAGTACCCACTTGTTATATATATTTAGTACCCACACAACACCTATGAAATAAATAACTCCATAATTCTGATTGTATTTCAATCTAATTAGAGAAGTAATGTCTAACAAATTTACTTCACACTCTTCACACACACTTAAAACTTGATCATATAAACAATGCATCTAAAGACCCTTTTGGATCACTCTAGGCTTCTTTGCTCATCCTAAATCTACTATGTACTCTATTCCATGTACCAAACACTCTCCCTCATCATCTATTTATTTCATCTCTACTTCTTCTCTCTTAACACATTCACTTGTAAGTCTAGAAATCATTGCTTTGGTCTCTAATATTTATAGAGTCTTCATGAACATTATCTTCTTGGTCAGCCATAAGACCTACCTTAACCTTTAAAACTTATATAATGCTAAAACATATCTCAATTCCATACTAATATGTCAGACATAACATCCATGGGTCATACTTAAGTAGCTACACCTTTCAAATAGGCCTAAGTAGCCCTTATAGGTCTTATGGAGACTTATTCACCCATTTAGTAATTCATCGAGCAAATTAAGAACATAATATCACTTAAAATATTTGGATACACTCCATATGAAGTTTAATACATCTCCAAATTATTAATCCCACCAAAACACTCTTTTTTTAAAGAAAAAATTACTTAAACATAATTTTGTACACACAAACACCATAAATAAACAAATAGTAAACTTTAAAGCTCCATAAATTTTATTGTACATATATTGAAACCTTATAAATAGATTATATGGATGCACCTTGAAGTCCTTTACAACTCTAATTTTTACTGCATCAATAAATTCATCTTAGATCAAAAGATATATCTCAAAAACTACACATTGGTTTTCCCTCATTAATTTGAATATTCAAATTCTAGCAATCACTAAGCAAATGTTAAACATCAGACACTTTGATCTCATCTCATGAACCATATAAACTTTTAATAAAGACACACCATTAATCTCTTTGAATCAAATTATTATTTATCTCACAATATTCACCATTGATCTAATATCTTCTCTTTCATGATCATGCCACTTGGCAGTTCTGAGTGCCTTTTGCACACCTTATACCTTTCAATTAATGCATTTTTACCACTTGGTAGCTCTACATGCAGTGTTGACATATTGACTCAATATTCTCCATCGGTCTCCTTTTGTACAAGCACTCACATGCCATTAGATCGTTATCTGGTCAGATTAAGTGCTCACCATTGATCTTATATATGACTTAATGTTCACCATTATATCTATCTAGACTATTTGATCCCAGACTTCAATGTATTTAAACTTTAAGGTATCTAGCTCATCACAATTTGAAAGAACAAATTTGAAGTTTAATAACTTGAGATATAAAACACTTCAAGATTCCAAATCTTTAAGGTACCTTCTTGGCACTATAGACAACATCTATATGAAAACCTTGGACCACTTTTGAATTTCTAAGTACCTAAAATAAATTCACAAAATTTATAGTTCATTCATATATTCATGATGTGTAGTGATGGTTTGTATTCTCTTAAGCTATAAGATGCATGTTTCTCTTTCTAAATGATTAATTAACATATCAAAAATTTACCAATGCATCTATGGATGCCTTATAACTTCTTCTTTGTCCTTCCAGACCTAGAAATGTGACATATCCATCCAAGTTATCAAACACAGCTTTTTTGTCATTCATTCACTAGAAACACATTCTCTCTTTGAGATCAATGATGAAAACCTAAGACATTAATTACCATGCTCAACAATATCTATAGGGAACCATTCTACCAAGGTGGGTAAATGGTTTTAGGCTTAAGTTATACTACCAAATGAATGGGTGATGAGTAGACCCAAGTAGATAAAGATTTTAAATTTCTATATGTTCTCTTGTGTGTTTCATTTTGTATATGTGTGAGTTTGTATATGATCTCTTCACTAGATTTTGAAACCAGGATAACAAGTATAGTGTGTGACACATATGTGCGTAATAATTTAGGTATGCCATTATTAATGTTAATAAAATCCAAAGAAAATAATTAATTCAAGAAAATGTATGGTCAAGTCACATTAGCCAAGATCTTAATCGTATAATAGTCATCCTCAAGAAATTAATGCTAGAGCTAAGGTTTGATTGATCTAATCTTAACTAAATTAGTGGCTAGTGAACATCATTAGTCTCTACTCTAGTACACACAATAAATAATATAACAACATATCTTGATGAATGCACCAATGACTAACTATATTTATTTCTAGATTAGATAAGATTTACCACATCAACATTCACATTGATATCAAAAGGAGAGCTTAGTGTGATATTTATGCAAAAACCAATAGGTGAGAAATATATAAAAGCACAAGGTTTTAAATAAAGTATGCATTTAATTCTTACAAACATTTTATGTGTTGAAGTTCTAGAGATGAGCCAATTTATACAGTACAGAAAGCAAAAAAGTTTCTCATTTTCAATATTCTACTACCATGGATTATTTTTAGCTCATAAAGAACTTGATAGATGCTCATAAAGAAGTAATGGGCATTGATCTTGTGATTTAATAGAAAAAATATACTAATCCAAAGCTGTTTGACTATATTCAAGTTATAAAACAAAAACTCTTTTGACTAGATCCAGTAGATGTTTTAAAACCACTTGTTCTTGTAACCCCACATCGATTCCAAAACATAGATGTTGAGCACTTTCTTCAGATGCCCACCTTTGGCAATTTGGGGGAGATTTTGAAAATACTTCTTAGCTTCTATAATAAGGGAAAAATTACATTATCCCTGATACCATCATCATCATCAACATAAAAATAATGACTAGAGCTTTGGGCATATTTGTTTGGGGTGATTTTATTGCTCCCTACAAGACAATAATGCCTCTTATCCTATAGGAGGTTAGATACCTATATGTCTAAGGGTCTAGAAGAATCCTAGTTGAAGATATCTAAGATGAATCAATGTGAATTTTGGTCAAGTGTATCACACTTAGATTCTAGTAGACCACCAAGTTTATGAAGCAAATCCCCAAAGGAGTGGTTGCCATTGCCCATTACATGATCCACCATAATGAGAAGTTTAAATATTGAGAGTATTTTGTATATGAGTTATTTACAAATATTGATAAATGCCACATAACTTCTAGGTTGACCTTCCACTCCCAGTTCTTGATTTTTTTTCTATGTTTCACTCAATAGAAGTTCCTTGAAGGAGAGGTGTACCCCAACACTGAATATAGGCTAGCATAATTTTTTTTTAAATTTTATATGAAAACTTAAGATAAATGCCCTATTGCATGAGGTAAAGATTAATACATGGTGGGAGTAGTGTTTGGAGTTGATTTTTACACACCCATGAGTGCCACTAGACATCATGCAGTATCTAGAACAACATGTTATTGTCACTCTGATTCCAAAAGGCATCTTCATTCACATTTATGAGCTACCTAGGTCATCATTTAAACCCATTAAATATTTTATTACCATGGCCATGGCATATGATAAATTCACCAATCAAAAATCATATGCATCTAGGCATGCCACTTCTCTCAAAGCCATACCACCTAGCACAACATTTCCTTCAACATAGCCACACCCTTAAGCCACAACCTCATATTAGAAAAAAAGGAAGCATAAAATCTCTATAGAATAACCACCATCACCTCCACTAAAACCCAAGATTAGGAGTATAAATACTTGGTTGGATGACCCTAAGGTACCTTAGATTGTAATCTCATATTACCTATCTTATATAGAAATAGATGAGTAGGAGGTATACTAGGTGATGATCACAAATATGGTAGGTGACTTTTATGAGAAGGAAGAGGAGAAGGAGTTATTTTTAGGGATGGTAATGTGCATGGTTTAAGTACATAAGGTCCCTCCTATGATGTTAGGAATTTTATGATGGAAGGGAGGTTAGATCAAGTGTTAGTTTCCATTAAAATAATGAAATTAAAAGCATACTAACAAAACATAACACCTTCATGCCTAGATCAAAGGGGGAGCTTAGTGAACCAAAAAAAAATGACAAAGCTCAACTAAAAATGGAAAGAACATAAAAATTTCTTTACTATTTCCTTGAATGCTCAAAATGATGTGTTCATTTGGTTTGCTTAGCTTGTGCTCAAGAAGTCTATGGCAATGGAGCTTGGCTATCTTCTTCTCTCTTTGGCACCATGGTTTGGCGTATGCTTGTTTGATGTAGCTTGATGTCTTGGCTTTTGATTCATAATTTTGGCATTATAACTTTATAAATTTCAATTTTGTCATAAAACTAACATTATAACATTACTATGTCCAAGCTCCCCAAATGAAGAGGCAAATGCTTGTATTTATAGGTTTAGAAACTAATCCCAACCCAAGGTGAGTTAAAGTATATTTATATTTTTTAATAAGTTAAAACCTTACCTTTATGAGTTAATTAACCCCAGTAGAGTTAAAATGTGTCAAATGGTCATGATTAATAATGAATAGGCATGGGTGGGATAATTTAGGATTTTTGACAACTCACAAAAAGGTAATTATGAATTATTAGGATATTATTTGATTTTTGAATTTTTTTTTGATAATTTATTTAATTTATCATGTATAATTCAATTAGGCATTTGATTTGATTTTGCATTTTAATTAATTCTATTTAGTTATTTTAGCATTTTCCAAGATTTGAATTAATTGATGTGTGCATTTTCCCCATTTAATTGGTTCATATGCCAAATAACATGTCATGAATCTAAATTTTAGACATTTAGTGATTCTTAGGTTGGATTTGGAAAGGTTGGTAAGAATCATTCTAAATTCTTATATGAAGCCATTGGTGGCCAATTTTAGATGCCTATAGTTTGACCCTATTTGGGAAGGTGTTACAAGTTATAATCATAGTAACATCTTTTCAAAATTGAAATGTTCATATATGTTTATGACTTTAGTGGAAATGGATAAACTATAGGGTTACCCCTCAAGGGAGTGGTTGGAATAGGGGTAGGAAAATTATCCCTTGAAATAAGGAAATGAGTGGACCAAACACATGAAAATGATGAGGTAAAATGAATTGATTTTCTTAAAGGCAGTTATAATTAGTGACATATAGAGATTCCCTAGTTAGGGTAGACAAATAAGATGATTTTACCATAGGATATTATAATCATAAACATATGTAGGATAAAAAAGTGATTATTTTCCCAAAGGTAGGTATAATAATAAAAAAGGCTTAAGGTAACAAGAGATTGATTTTCCCAAAGGTGGTTATAATCAGTTAAATGGAAAATAATGATTTTCCCATGGGTGGTTATAATCATTGGAAGGATAAAAATATTCCCCAATTGAGAATAAGAAAGTGAATGATTTGCACAAAGGTAGTTATAATCATTAACCCTCAAATTGATAGAAATGTAATGATTTTCCCAAAGGTAGTTATAAGCATTAACCCTCAAATTTATGGAAACACGATGATTTATCCAAAGGTAATTAAAATCATTGGTAATGCAAGTGGGATGGTGTATAATGGTTTGCCTAAATGTGGTTATAAAATTTTTACCACGACTATGGTAAACATGATATGAAATGATGATGGAAAAAATGATACAAAAGCTAAAGATGAAGTAGGCAACCTGCTAGTAGGGAGAAGCTCATCCGAATTGGTAAGAAGGAAAATTATTTCATTATTTAAGTAATCTATTTGGGATATGATTAGGATTAGATCATGAATGTTGGTAGTGTTGGTGCTAGTGCTAAGGAGATATCATTATTTTATTTACTATGTAGACTTCTCAAAGTTAGGTTTTTCTATAGCACGCGATGGTAGGCATCATGATAGGACACCATGATAACTTTTACAAAATATGCATAAGGACTAACTCCCAATCCAATAATCACTAGAAAACAATTCACCAATGATAAAAACCATGATGATAATGTTTATTTATGAATATGGATGGATTCAATAATAATGCATAAGGAATCACCCAATGAATGCATGTAGAATGAGTCAAGGTTGTAGTACTTAAATAAAAAAAGGCATGCAAACAAACAAAACAAAGACAAACAACAAATAAATAAACAACTAATCATAATGTTAGTATAAACAACACAACACAAACAAGATGATGAACATTGTCCCTAAAAATAGGAAACAACTTAATAAGAAAACAAGATGGGGGAATAGAAGAAAAGGAAGGGGGTGGTTGAGTTATCTCTAGATGCACTAGGTAAGTGGGCATTGCCTATATAGTTTCATGGATGTAATATCGAACAAAAAATCTAGGGCAAATGTAGTTCTCCTAGGAAATGGGATAGAAGAAAATGATTAAAAGAAAACATCATGGATGTGATATAAGAATATGGGAATAAACTCAAAAAATGGTGAGATCATGGGATGCAAAAGACAATAAGGATGGGGAAAATAAATGACAAGTGGTTTATTGTGACTTAGTGAGGTTTCTTAGAATCCTTAAGGAAAATAAGTGGTCAATGTTTTTGTTTTTTATAAAATGGTTTTATAAATGTTTTTGGAGTTTTTGGAGTATCTCAACTTGATTGAGAATGATGAGATACTAAATGGTCCAAGCTCATAAAATGGTGAGAGCATTCAAACTAAAATTAATCATAAAATGATGAGAACATGGCTTAGGTTGCTCACAAAATGGTGAGTGTATGGAAAAGGGGGATTGAGCTGAACCCAATGTGAATCTATAACTACCTATATATTCCCAATAGGGCCTCAAGTCACATTGTTTATACCTTATAATGGAAGAATATGACTAGTGCATCAACAAATTTAAACAAAATAGGCACAATTTGTATAATGTCATAGTATGACATAGGAATGGCAAGTTGGTATGTCAAGGCATGATAAAAAAAGTGTTTCCCTTAGTTTTTCCATAGGTGGTTATAACTAAGAATAAATGGCATAGATCAATGATACTAATTTTCCCACAAGTGGTTATAATTAATAGCAAGATCAGTGAGATACTAATTTATCCAAAGGTGGTTATAATCAAGACCACACAAACAAGGCATGGTATAAAATGAAACAAGAAATGAAGGATGCAATAGTCAAAAATTATGTCATACTACTCAAAAATATAACCTATATCTAGAATACTTGAAACAAATACTAAAATTGATATGATTCTTCAAGCTAAAAGTAGAACTAATGGATGAACCAAGGTTAAATAGGCTAGGTAGGTAGGATCAAAATAAGTCAATATATAGGAAAGGTATGGTAAAATGGAATGGTGGAATAGAAAATTAATAGAATAGTATGGTCTAAAGAAGAATGTTGATAATATTTTACAACTTGAAATGGTCCTTATAGACAATACACCAAGTCACTCAATCAAAGTAAGGCTTGAGGTGTATAATATTCATTGGCTTATCAAGTTCATCCTTATCTACTGTGGTGAGGCTATATACTCCAATTAAATAGTCTACAACAATGATGAAAGGACCTACATATTTGGGCTTAAACTTGACTTTATGTTTCTTCTTGATTATGGTATTATTTTGGTTTTGTTTAAGTACAAGATCACCAATCATAAAGTTTCTATGTTTCATGCACTGATTGTGTTGCCCATGGAATCAATTTTGATATGCTTGAAGGTTTTTTACTATGGGTAGGAATTTCTCATCAGGTAACTCCAACTCTTACATGTGAGCTAATCGATAGTATTCATCATCCATGACTTGCTTCAAAGAGATGCATAATGAAGGTAAATCAACCTCAATGGGAAGAATGACTTTAGTACCATAAATAAGTGAGTATGGAGTGGTTGTCATGGGAGTGTGATGATTGGTATGGTATGCCCAAAGGACATAAAATATTTGAAGGTGGAAATCATGGCCAATATAATTAATAATATTTTTGGGGATATTGACAATGGTTTTGTTAGATGCTTTGACCTAGCTGTTACTTTGAGGGTAACATGCCATGGAAAAGTGTTGAGTAATTTTGTACTCAGTACATAGAGATTAAACATCCTTATTCTTGAATGATCCACCATTATTATATATAATGTCATAGGGGATACCATAATGGAAATTGAAATGGTTAAAGATGAATTTGGAAATTTGTTTTCTAATCACGTGAGGGGTATAGCTTTAATCCACTTAGTGAAATATTCTATGGTGGTAAGGATATATTTATAGCCATCAGATGAGGTGGGGTTTATCTTCCCAATGAGATTAAGGCCCCATGTATAAAATAAACATGGTTTCAACATTGGTTTCAAAGTTTTTTTTGGGGCATGAATTAGATTGGCATGCCACTGACATGTATCACATATTTTTACATATGCATCTACATCTTCATCCATCATTTGCTAATAGTACCCAATATGTAAGATATTTTTGGATAGGACTATCCCACTAGTGTGGGATCTACATAACCCTTCATGAACTTCTCATATCGTTAATGTAGATTCTACCAAAGGTAAATAATAAAGCATATTTCCATCAAAATGGTGATGTTATAGGGTTGGTATGAGTAAGGTATAACATGTGGCATTATGGACAAACACTTTGGATTGTTTATAGGATATATCAAGTGGAATAATATGGTCTTAGAGGTAGATTTATAGGTCTGAATACCAAGTAGAGCTAGGAACAACAATATCATAGATCATTGTGATAGTTGAAGGTTCATGAGCTGGTGCTAACAAATTTTTAATGAGAAATTGGTATTCTTTGGCTATATCTATATGTCAAATCAAAGACCCAATCGTATCCATAGAACTTGTTGTTGTATTACTAGCCCTTAGTATATTATCAAACTATACATCAATAATCTTCTACTTGAGAGAGTTGACCATGGCCTTATATGGAACCAACATGTCATTTTTGGTCTAAAAGTGGTCTGTAATCTAATTAATGATTAAATGAGAATCACCATAAATTTTTAGATGATGTATGCTCCATTTTACTACCTATCAAATCTCTACATAAATTTCTTCATATTCAACCATATTATTGGTAGAAGGAGAATTGATTTTGAATGACTTAGGGATTAAATCCCCCTATGGTGCTATAAACAAAAGGCTTACCCTTGATCCATGTGTTTTGAATGATCCATCAAAATACAACTTCTAGTGCTACTCTTCAAGAGGTGTTTTTATGATGGTCATAATTTATTTTTCAATAAATTGGAATGTTAGCGGCTCTGTATCTACAAGGGGTGCTTCAGTAAGCTAGTTTAAAAGAACATTCCCCTTGATGGCTTTTTGGTTGACATACTCTATCTCAAACTCACTAAGAAGAATAATCCATTTGGCCATGTAGCCTTGTAAAGTTATTTTAAATAGTATATACTTGAGTGTATCTACTTTTGAGATGGCCATGTTCTTATTGGTAAACATGTAATGTCATAGTTTCTAAGCTATAAAGACTATAGCTAAATAGACTTTTTCAATGGGCATATAATTATGTTCATATGATACTAGTGTTTGTATTAGATAGTAAATATCATGATCTTTTCCATTATCATCATGTTGAGATAGAACTGACCCCAAGGCTTTGTCTGTGGCTGATAGATATAGAAGGAATAGTTTTCCTGGCATAGGAGGCAACAAAAATGGTGAATTAGTAAGATAGTCCTTTAGCTATTAAATTTTTTTTCAAAAATCATTAACTCAAAGAAATGTTACACCCTTATTCAATAGGTGTGTAAATGGGTGACATTCATCAACCAATTGAGATATAAAGCATCTAATGGATTGTATATTATCCCAAAAATTATGAAGCTACTTTAATTTTGTTGGTGGTGGAATCTTTGTTATGGCTCATAATTTGGCTAGGTCAAATTTAATGCCTCTATGAGATGTAATGAAGCCAATAAATTTGCCTAAAGTAACTCTAAAAACACATTTATTAGGGTTGAGCCTAACTTTATATTCATTTAGTTGTTTAAATATCATTCTCAATGCTACTAGATGATCAACCCTAGTATTTGATTTACCTAGTATGTCATTGATGTAATATTCAACAATATCATGCATCATATTATGAAATATGATGGTCATGGATATTTTATAAGTGGCCCCTACATTTTTGAGACCAAATTGCATAACCTGACAATAGGATGTTCCCCATGGAGTGGTGAATGTTGTTTTGTTTTGGTCTTTTGGTGTGATTTAAATCTAATTATAGCCTGAGAATCCATCCATTACAGAAAGAATTTAATAACCCACTATGGATTAGATAATCATGTCAATGTTTGGTAGTGGAAAATCATCCTTGGATCAGGCCTTGTTTATGTCTCTAAAATTAGTGTAGATATTAATTGTTTTTGGCTTTTTACTGATGGATATAATGTTGAAAATACATTCAGAATAGTTGATTGGCCTAATACATCTTGCTTCCAAGAGTTTTTCCAACTCTTTATTTACTAATTTATAAATTGGAAGGTGCATCTTCCATAATTTTTGTTCACTAGTTTGGCATTAGGATGTACCACAAGGTGGTGAATAATCAAGGTAGGGTCCAAACCTAGCATGTCAGAATAGGTCCATGCAAAGATATCAACAAATTCCATCAATAGGGATGTAAGGACTTCATACTCATCCTCAATGAAAGGCACACCTAATTTTATTCATTTATAATCATCTAGAGTCCTGATGTTTACCTCTATTATATCTTCCACTAGAAGGGTCAAACCATCTTCAAGAATAGTGGGCAAAGATTTTAACTATTTTACAATGGTAGGGTCTTCTGTTAGAACTAGATCTTTGAGTTCTCGTAGGCATGATGAATCAAAATCCCCAAATGGGAGGGATGGTCATGTCACAAATACTATTGGAAAGTATTGAATGATTTGATCAAATGTCTATTGTTCTTCAAGATTGAACTCAAACTTGTTGGTAAGCTCATCATTAGTAGTATCCTAGATGATTTGATCAAATGCTTATTCTTCTTCAAGACTCAACTTAGACCCATAGACAAGCTCATCATTGGTGGGATCTTGGTATATGTTTGAATAAGGTTTAACATCCCCATCTAATGGTGTCTAAAAAATGTTTTCACCACTAGATTGGCCTTTCTCTTTACTTTTTCCCTAGTCTGAAATGCCTCAAAGAGGTTTTCACTTTAGAACATCAATGTTTTATTTTATTTTTTTAGCTAAGAGTGTTCACCCACTCTCTAAAATAGGCTTCAGGATCTAGTTTGATTGAGAAGCTTTTTTTGTGTTCCCCAAATGGAACATTGTCCCTAAGGCCTAGAAAAATATAAAAGGCCTCATCATTTTGGAACTCATCAACCAACATGTTGGATTCTTATTGGCTGCAGTCTATCAGTTGGGGATAATATAATGGTAGTGGATCATGGTAAATAATAGGTCAAAGGGTATTAATGGCATTATTTTCAAACAAATTATTATTTGTTAGGTCATCAAACTAGTTATGATCAGATTCTGCTTCACTATTAGTATCATCATCACTAGTCATTGGTGATGGAACTCAAATAAGATACATGGGGTCACCCCACAGTGCTTTAAATCCAAGTCTATAGGTTCCTTTATACCTAGTCATAGAAATTGGCTCAAGTGTTCCTTGTTGATTTGGCCCAAGTCCTCCTCCTTCATAGTCTTTATTATCCATGATCTGATTAAGAATGGGGTATTTGGAATTTTTGTAATAATCAGCTAATTTTTCATTATATAAACATGATTCATCATCTTTAAAGGGTTCTTATTCTTGGCCAAAGGTTGGTATGAAAGTGATAGGTATTGGAATATGCATATGACATTTCCCCTTTATTTTCCATTACATGAGTTGTTTACCTTTTGGTCTTCCAATGGAATTGGGGTTTTGTGGAAGATTTACAATGTGAAGGGTGTCATGGGTCAAGTATTATCCTAGGCCATTAATCAAGATGGTAGAATGATTTGATATTTCAAGAGGTGGCATGTGGGAAAGTGAATCAAGGGTATCAAGGTCAATATAGTTGGCCTCTAGTGAAACAAGTATTTACTTCCCCTTATCCTTATTGGCAACTAGATTCATGCCAAAATGGTAGTTATAGCTTTTAAACTCAGCCTCCAAATGATTATAATGCTCATATGGATGCAAATTTCTTTGAATAGTAACTTCCATCATTGAATGGGATAACTTGATACACTAGTGCAATTTTGACGGCATTAGATGAATCTCATGTATCCAAGGTCTACCTAAAATCATATTATATGATAAATTAAGATATAACACACGGCATAATGTATCATGGTTCACAGTCCCAATGATAACTAGCAAGCTAATGGTGCCGTGTGATTCTTGTTCTTCATTATTGTAGGATTTGATGGTGATTGCTTTTATTTGGAGATCTCATGTTGTGTACCCAAGAAGCTAGATGAGATTTAGAGATATAATATTCAAGCCTGATCCATTATCTATGAGGACAAGCTTAACTTTGAGTTTCATTATGTAAACATTGATGTATAATGTATTGTTATGAAGTGGGCCAAAGGATGACTTATCACTTTTATTAAACGTTAATTATTATCCTAGAGCTATGTGTCTAACCAAAACTTGAAATTTATCAGGAGATATGTCATTTATAAATTTGGATTTGCCAAGAAATTTAGTCAATATGTTTTTTTGGATAGTAGACATGTGCAACAAATCTAAAATGGAGATTTGCACTAGCATATTTTGTAAGTGTTACACAATTTCAAACATATTTTCTTGGATAGAAGTGAATGACATGTTCTTAGTTAGAATGGTTGATTGGATGATGGGTGAAGTGGCAGATGGTTGTGGGCCTGGTATGATAATCCTTGATTGTCAAGTTATGATTACATAATAAAGAATAAGTACAGTACCATTTTTGCTAATAAATGATGGTGGAGGGGGACCAAATAGGATAATTCTTGGTTATCAGTGAAATTATGCATTATCATGGGCTAATAACAAGTTATCGGTATAAAGTCCAAAGGTGGGAATCCCTACTTATTGGTTCACCTATATGTGGTCATAGGTTAAGGAAGAATTATGAGTATGGGTTGGTTCATTAAGAATGATTAGCAATAGTCTTATTAGATTAGTACTTGGTTTTGGATTAATTAAAATGGTGTTCACGTGACCTCCTGTAATATGGCCTACAACCATGTTGTAGTCATGTGAAACTACATGGTAGGTTTGTTAGTTGTTGGCACTATTCTGGCCTTGGTTCTAACCATTATTTTAATATTGTTGGTTATTTTGTTAGTTATTTTGGTTCTACCTTAGTTGTTGATAATATTGTTGTTATTTTTGTTTCGCTAGACATTATTGTTGTTGTTTTTATTGGTTGTTATGTTGGGTAAAATGATTTTGATAAATTCTAAAGTTTTGATTAGAGGTGGAAGCTCCATAATCTAATGTGATATCTCCATTTTCCAACATATTCTCAATCACATGCTTATTTTCACACAATAGTATAAATTATGACCATTGACCTGATGATACTCATAGAATTCCTCTGGCATGTACTAATATGGAAAGGTGGTACCCTCAGGATAGTGATTTGGAATAGGCTAGTCAATCAAATTAGCTATGAAAATTTTTTAATACACAGATTCAAAGGGTTCTCCAAATTTACTAAAGACATGATGAGTAGGCACATTTATCCTTAAAGGAGAGTTTTAGAAAGTCATAGGTTGTTTCTTTTGTTGTGCTGGTCTAGGTTTTTGTGCTTGTAGTACTTATTATTTTTGATGAAGATATTGTTGGTTAGGAGATGTGCATTCTAGCATAGGCTATGAAAATGGTGTTTACACCATTTGGACATGTCACAACTCTATTAATCCATTTACTAAAACATTTTTATTGTGATTGAACTACTTTAGTTTGTCATAGTTATTGGTCTGGGTTTGTTATGATGCTTGCACTTGGATTAGATTTTGATTCTAGCCATTTTTTGATTTTGGTTCTAGATTTGATTTGATGAAGCTATTTTAATTATCCCTTTGTTAATGATGGATATTTAAATTATAAAACCTTTTTAAATGATCTCTTTAAAAGTATGTACACACTGTAAGTCCAAATTATAAGATATCTTGTTATGTAGATTCTTGGTAAGCACATCAACTAGTTGTTTATCTGGTAGACTATGGGTAAATCAGTTCTTAAGGGATATCCATCACTATATATAACTTGTGAATATTTTACCAAAAATTTTATTTGCTTGTGTCAAGTTTACTAATGAAATCTCATGCTTGATATTGTAAGATAAGTGTTACATAAAATTGTTTAAAAGATCATCAAAATTAGATATGAAATTCTTAGGCAACTTCAAGAACCATTCCAATGATTTTCTTGCTAGGATTATTGGAAACAAAAACTATAGGTATATATCTCTATAGGCCATTGGTTGGTGTGTAATAAATAATTCCATAAATTAGGCCTTGGGGTCACCTTTCCCCTTATATTTTTCAAACTTTGGTGGCTCGTACCCTAAAGGAAATGGTATCTGCAAGTACTCCATATTGAAAGGATAAGAACACATATTATCCAAATTTAATTTTTTGGTCTATTTATTAGCTTGGATGAGGAAAATTTCATCCTTATTTTATTGTAGCTCTTGTATGAGGAAACTAGTGGGATCATTAGCTTGATGTGAAGGTTGGGAAGTCAAAATTAGATTTATTTGGCTAGGATATATTGAAGTAATTTGTTGGGAATGTTGGACTAGCTAAGGAATGGACCAAGAATATTCATGAGTGTATTAAGGTGTGATTATTGAAGTTGCACCTACTATGGTGTGGTATTCTAGTTAGGATTAGGTATATAGGCCTAATGTTAAGAATATTGTAGTTAGGATGGAGGAATATGGCCATATTGTGCCTATTGAGGTTGAATATAGACATGTCACTGATTAGTCATACCTTTATGACTAAGGGTAACTTGTGAAACAAGACCCTATCATTGAGCTTATGACACATTTTATATGAAAGGAAATTGTTGCCTAATTGGTACTTGAAGAACACTAGAACCTCTTGGTTATGTTAATTCTTGTTGGGAAGTGGAAAAATGTTGGATATTTGACATATATCAATGATTAATACTTATACATTATGGCTAAACATCATTTGGTTTTAGATTGGCATGTTAGTCTACAACTGAAGAGGTATGTGCACTACTATCTAGTGAGGTGGAACATTGGTTTCCCCTATTGAAGTGGCAATATGTTTTACCTATACTACATGGGTACATTTTATGGTTCTTTTTATTGTGTAATATTACTCATCACATATTGGGGTGGAATAAGATTCATCACATTTTGTTGTGGTATGGCACTAGTCACTGGTCGACTACTTAATCCTTATTGTTGGGTGTTTGAAGAAGTAGTTGGTTGAGGATTAGAAGTATTTGGTTGATGTTGGGAAGTATAAAATCCTAACCCCTAAGTTTTCAAACCACTCATAGTCTTATTTAAAGTAAAATTTTATTTCCGACTATTTGTTTATGCTTTAACACCACTTTCATTTAAATTGGATGTTACTTACACATTGTCCACTATGTTTGGTTCACTATTAAATATAGAAGTAGAAGATACTTCCTCAATGGTTGGAGTATTAAACATGTTTTCTCATGAACTACTTTGTGTAACTAGGTCTAAAACCTAATTTTCTTAACCTATCAACTCAAGTAAGAATCCTTTTGACATGGTCATATTTGTAAAGTTAAGTGCTAGGTTTTGATATATTTGGTATGCTATCTGCATTTTAATGAAGTGGTCCTCTATGAGGCCTCTTTGTGTGATAATCATATGAGGATATTGATATAGAATTGGTACATTTTCATTAGTTTTTTATAAGAGGCTTGTTTTTTGCTCTGATTGTAAGACATGTTTTAAGGCCCTCTTACTAGACTTGGCAAGTTTTCATGGGGAAAGTCTATCTCAAAATTAGCCCCTACCTTTTGAACTCTATTATGATCATAGGATGATGGAATTGTAACGTAATAAGGTTGTTTTTGGACATTTTTTTCAACTTAAGGTATGTTATCCAAATATTAGGCCATCTATTCTTGGTCTTGATCCATGTATGGAGGTGTGATAACCAAATAATTGGCCAAAATATCTTGACTTTATTCCCTTGTTTGAGTGTTGTATGGTATATAAGAATACATTTCCTAAATAACATCATCTATATAAGGGTCTTGAATAAATTCCTCATGTGACAATATTTACATAACTTGGATTATACATGACTTGATTATGTGTATAATGAGACATGGTCAAATCAATGGTAAATATTTTATGACAATAGAGGATAGAATATACAAACTCTAAAAAGATAAAAGGTTCAAACTAGGTCTAACTCAATCAAAAAGATGAATTTGTATCTCTAAAATGTCTATGCAAAGACCTGATAAAAATAGTATAACGTCAAATGTCTAACATTAAATATCTTACACAAACAGGGTCAAGTAAATAAACTAAAAACAAGATGCCAAACTCTAGGTCAAAAGATGTTCCAAGTAGGTCTAAACTAGGAAAGGTAAAAGTTTCTAGGTCTTTTGGCCAAATGTGGTGTCAAAATATAGGACTAAACAAGGCATTTGCTAGGACTCTTGGACAAACTCAACATCACAAACTAGACTTGTAATAAAGGGATGCTTTTTTATCTAACAAACTTGGAACACTTTGACATAGACAAGGCATTTGATTCTAGACATAAACATGATAAAATTGGTATAAGACACTAAAAAAAGGTATTTGAAGATAGACTAATTATCTCAAATAAAGGCATAAACAAATAGTTTTTGAATTTTGGGTCAAAAATTAACCTAAGTTATGTAACCCAAAAGAGAAAGATCTTTATATCAGCCCCTATGAGTCAAGGCCTAAACCAAAAATCAATTAAATTTTAGATCAAAACTTGTAAAATTTAATTAAAAACTAAACTTAAGAAAACTTAGGATTTAATGACCAATAAGCTATGTAAATTTCAACAACATGACTGCACTAAAACAAAGATCCCACAAGACACATGGTTTAATTTCCATTGTAAAACTTAGATGCAAGACAAGACAAGTATATTGAAATAATTGGAGTAGCCTAATGGTGTTATTGTTCTCAAAAGATTCAAATAAAGGTTTTTTTTAAAGACTTCTAAGGCTCAAGACTTGAATTGATTTGGGAAACATAAAATTACCCATTTTAAGAAAGTGATACACATAATGTTTTTGACACAAACATTTTCTAAGTTAAATCAAGGTGTCAAACAGATGGAATAATTACCCCTCAAAAAATAGAGTAGTGTAAACAAAAAAACTCATTTATGACATGGTTTTTACACACAAAGTTTTAGACACAAAACACCAAGTAATAAAAGAATAAATGACAAAAATACAACTAAGTATATCATCCTAGATCCTATCAAGGTGTGGCAAGTGGGGTTGATAAAAAATTACAATTTATGACCATATAGATTGATCCAAAGTGTGGCTAACACAATAAAATAATCACATGAATTGATTTCATATCGATTAACTTATCATGCAAGGGTCTATTTATTTGCATGATGATTCCATCCATGGATTGCTTAGTGGAATCCCTTGGTTGACTAGACCTGACTCGGGCCTTATTTATAAAGGGAGAGGTTATCTGATCAACCCATGGCTCTCAAAATATATGTACCCTAATTTTTATACCCCACCATGGAGTGGATTTGGAACACTTCTAGGAGATGAAGCCCCAGGTCAATGCTTCCCTAGAGAACTTGTGAGAGGTAATGACATCCCCTTCACAAGCTAAATTGCATGAAAATAAAAGACTAGTGGAAATACTTTAAGGTTGCTTTTATATCACCCAAACCATATAGGTTTTTGGAAGAACCTAGAAAATTTTCTTTCTAGTCCTTGGACTAAGGCATAAATTTAATGAAAAGGCACTTTTGATGACCTGAGTTCCCTATAGGGGATGGGGGAGAGCATACACACACTATTATTTTTATGAAAATAAACAATCAACAAAAAGTTTGCAAGCAATTATGATTGAAGTTTAATTTTAGGAACCAAATTAAAATGTGTGGTGATGTTATTTACTTAACCCCTTAGATTAAGTGTGAAATCTTGAAATAATTGCATAAAATACCTTAAGCAAAACCATCTATGTTGATTTTAAGCCCAAAACCCAAATGTTCAAGATTTAGCCTAAGTTCATTTATATACACGAAAAATTTAAGTTTTCAATACTTAAACATTCATTTTAACCACCAAAAACTAAAGTGTTTCTAAGAATTAGCCATTCTAATTCCTATTAAACACCAAATATGAAATGTTCAAGATCTAAGATGTTCATTTTAAGTACCAAATTGAATTGTGAAAGACTTAGCTAATTTTTTTTAGATACCCAAAATGAAATGTTATTTAACCAAAACTTGAAAACTTATGTTTCAATCATGCCTAAGACCTATAATTGTTAGATAGTCTCCCCTACTTTGAATCACTTTCAATGGTGAGAAAATGAAATTTATAAAAGCATCTCTTGGGTTTTTAGTTTTGAAACATAGTGATTGTGGTTAGTTAGAGCTAATTGATGTCAAACCTAAGGAAATCAATGTCAATCAATCTCAAAGAGAACTTATGACAATAGTAAAGGACCAATACCAGTCAACTAGGACTAATCTCAATCAACTATGGATTCGAAGACAAAACCACACAAAATGAAAATGTTAGTATAGACAATGGTTAGCTAAAAACTCAACAAAACCTTCAAGGAAAGGATTAGACATATAGTTGAAAAGATAGTGAAACCAAGAAACAACAATAAGGAATGCTAAAAAGACTCAAATTGCAATCTTTATTAGTTATTTCCCCTACAACTAGACTAATAACAGTCACATAGAATTGATCTATGTTAGGCAGAATCGATGATGGTCATGAAGAACTAATACCATTTAGTCCTGACTGATGTCGGTTCCTATGTAGATCCAAGTTAAAATTTCAAATTTGAAGATATTCAAGCATTCTTCTATCAACTTTTGAGTTGAATTTTCATCTCATTAGTATGTGGGGTGCTCATGGTCCCATCGAGCATGCCATTTATGATGCTATGAATTTGAGGACAGAGGGGAAGTTAGATAAAGCATTAGTTTCCATTAAAATAATGAAATTAAAAACACACTAACAAAGCATTACACCTCCATGCCTAGATCATGGGGGTGATTAGGGAAAAAATAACAAATGACAAAGCTCGGCTAAAAATAGAAAGAACTTTCAAATTTCTTTACCAATTCCTTGAATACTCCAAATGATGTGTTCATTTGGTTTGTTCAGCTTGTGCTCAAGAAATCTATGGAAATGGAGCTTGGCTATCTCCTTCTCTCCTTGGCACCATGGCATGATGGCTTGGCTTGTGATTCACAATTTTGGCATTATAACTCTATAGATTTTAACCTTGTCATAAAACCAACATTATAACATTACTATGTCCAAGCTCTCTAAATGAAGAGGTAAATGCTTATATTTATAGGTTTAGTAACTAACCCCAACCCAAGGTGAATTAGAGTGTAGTTAGATCTTAGAATGGGCTCAAATCTTACCTTTATGATTTAATTAAACCTAGTAGAGTTAAAATGTGTCAAATGGTCATAATTAGAAATGAATAGGCATGTGTGGGATATTTTACGATATTTAACAACTCACAAAAAGGTAATTATGAATTCTTAGTATATTATTTGATTTTTGAATTTCTTTTTTGATAATTCATTTAATTTATCATGGATAATTCAATTAGGCATTTGATTTGATTTTGCATTTTAATTAATTATGTTTAGTCATTTTAGCATTTTTCTAAGATTTGAACTAATTGATGTGTGCATTTTCCTCATTTAATTGGTTTATAGGCCAAATACCATGTCATGAAGCCAAATTTGATACATTTAGTGCTTCTTAGGCTAGATTTACAAAGGTTGGTAAGAATCAATATAAAGTCTAGTATAAAGCCATTGGTAGCCAATTTTAGATGTCTACACCTCCAAGTCTTTGGGTGGAATTACCACCATGCCTTTCATATATTATTGTCAACACTATGCATTGAGAGGCTAAACAAATGAAAATAATGGCCCAACTCTTTGAGAAATAACCTTATACCAGTTATGTAATCATCAACATATTTATGCCACTACCTAAAAGTCTATAGAATCCTCTAGTACATAGACCTAGAACCTGATGAGAGGATAGGGTTTCTCCTACCCTCAAATAATGCACCATTATGTAGGAAGTGTATCCTTATCCTTACTTGACTTCATGACCACCCAAATGTAGACTAGCTACTTTAGGATGTAAGAAAGCATCTGTGTCTAGTTCTATTATCCAGCTAAGTGATTTACCAACCTTAGAATAAGCCTCAGACGTAGAAGAGAAATAATCTTCATGTGAAGAAGTGGATCGCATAATATAATGATAAGTCTAATAAGAAGAAAAAAAGTGCTAGAAAGATAAGGCATAACAAAAACAAACTAAACAAGTACATCATCAAGATAAAGGAGTTGAGGCTAAGTAAAAGGCCTATGATGTAGAAGTTGAATGATAATAGGCTATCAAAGAGGCAAAAAAGGCACAAGAATCTACTGACATAACAAAATAGGTGTAAGAAGTGCACCATAAGACTATGGATGAAGATAATAAGAGAAAAGAGGCTACACTCACTACCAAGGCCAAGGTATAAGAAGATAATCAATGTTAAGATGTAAAGGCATAGACAAAGAAAGCCTTTGAAGATGCCACTCTCACATAGTAGTAAGCAAATGAAGTTATGAAGAATAATAAAGAATAATATTAATACTTACATAAATAAAAGGCTCAAGTATATGAATAAAAATCCAGTGTAGACAAAGTGCCAGCTGACTTTGAGGCATAGGCATAGACCAAGGTTAAACAAGACAATGGTGTTGTGTTTGAGGAATATAAAAAGGAAGAAGATCATGTGAAAAATAATTAGGAGGAACAAGAGAAAAATAAAGATATAGAGGAAGAGTTAAATAGTAAGTTAGTGGAAGAAGCCAAGATAAAACAAGATGAAGACATTGTGTAATAGCTAAAGACTATAGATGATGTTATGACACAACAACTAGTGCTTGAATAACAATAAGTAAGTGATTCATAGTAACAACTTTAAGAATAAGATACATCCATATTTTAAATTAGTGAGAAGAAAATAACTTTACCTTTGGGAGGAATCTAGATATAGGAAGTTCAAAATGTGGGTGTTCGATGCACCACTTTCTCACTTCCACTTATGACCATACCATGACTCAATCTGTCAGATACCATGGGGACATTGGTAGCATTCCCAATTCAATAATAATCATAGATCGATATTTATAGGTTACCATTAAAAAATTAGTTAGAGGGCACTACGACATTCCAAGAGTCCATTACACATAAGGTCTCTTCTCTTGGGTAGAAGGTTGATCAATTTAATAATGAAAACATTGATTTGAAGACCTAATTGCATGAAGATATAAAAATCATATAAGATACTTTTAATGAGCTGGTCACTTGAGAAATTGGGGACCAAGTAATGTTTAACCAACATAGACTCAAAAGACTTGTCTTTGAGTTAACAAATACTAGTGTGTAGCACATTAACTCCACACAATGAGAACATTGGGCCAAAATTTTAAGGCCAAAGCTGCCCCAATAATCAATTTAATGGAATAATACCAAGGAATTCTTGACACTAC